>VZTO01021172.1:0-46012 GCA_013400615.1 Syrrhaptes paradoxus
AAAAAAACCAAAACTCCCCAAAAGTCACCTTTAAGCAATCCTCCATTTATTTCCCATTAAAAAACTCCTGGTTGTGCAAATTGGATTCAAACGAACGTATTTACATTTGCAGTAGGAACCTGAAGTCAAGCTGTCAAAATGTCACTCTGTCACTCATGTTTTAATCGCACCCCGTCACAACACTGAGATATTCCCCCCCTCCCACCTCACCAGCCTCCTTGGACACAAGGGAACGGTGGCAGGAAGGAAGGACGGCTGCTGGGAGGTTGTCTCCTAAGGATGCTGCGGTGGAGAAGCGTTATTTGCCTGTGAATTCTGGCACGCCGGGCTCGTATTGTCATTGGCTTGCAGCCAGGCACTGCCAGGACACAAAAAGTCAATTTATGTCAGGATTTTCATGGACTTACTACTTCTCGTTCCTCACATTTTCGCGACAACTTATTACCAAAGCTGGCACTGGCCATATGTGGAGGTTTCACGTAAGCGTTCATCCTAATTAACAGTGTGCCAGGATGGAGAGTAAATTACAGCAAGCCAGGATTGCATTCACTGTGAAAAATAGTGTTTTATTAATCCGGGACAATCTACTGTATATCAAGGATTACACGACTCCTCTCATTTTCCTTAAAAAAAAAGCCCACAGGGGGAAAAAAAAAAGTCTTTAAACCCAAACAATTTAGAGTCATAAAATCCTGCTCTTCTAAGTGAAGTTTCAGAAGGCAGTAAAAACCTCCAGAATGAAAATAAATTCCAAGTAAGACCAAGATTTACCACTTGAGGCTAAACATTCAAGGGAAAGCATCAGTAAGTTATTCCTTTTCGTTTCATAATAGGATGCTAATGGTGCAGCGGAGATGAGGACGACGCCTGCATCAGTCCCTGCGCAAGGACAGGACAATGACGGAAGGACCCAACCCATCTTTTTTGTGTTTCTCCCCAGAAGAGCTCTTTCCAGGTTCTTTCTCCAGGCTTTCTGGGCAGTAGCTCCCAAATATTTTGGGACTGACTTGGGACATCTCCGTTGCCTGTTCTAGTGCTGGCATTAATTCTTCCCCATCTCTGGCAGGGAACACGGCTGCCGTCAAATAGCACTGAGAAGGACTTAAAACCACTGCCCAGGGGAAAATAACCCCATGTCCAACCCATGGCAGTAGAGTTACACCAACATCCAAAGGATGTGCCAGTCCCCCTGGCTACACTGCTGCCTCTCAGGACCAGGGTTTCACTTGCTCTCAGGAGAAATGCCACCAAAGCCAGAACTGCTAGGATGGGGTGAAGCCTTCCAGCTCCTGCCAGAGTAGTTACCATCCCAGAGACATCTGCTGGCCTTTCTGGCCCCTATGCCGTGAAGAAAAGCTGGAAAACAGGATGCTTCCAGTCTCCAAAGCTAGGAGACAACCCAAAATATCTCTTGGGAATGATCTCCAAGCCCAGACCCCAAATTTTAAACACAGCTGCTCCCAGTCCAGAGATGGAAGCACATCCCATGTATCAGAACATCCCATGTTTTACTAATGAGTACTAAAAAAAATTAAAAATACTTTCTCTCAATACCCATGTCTTGCCCTTTTCTCTGAACCAGCTGGTTTGGACCCTGTCAGAGTCAGAAGCCAGCATTAACCAGAGCTGATGTACTAACCCATCAATTCCGCCCTCCTCTGAGATGCTGCCTGCAAGCTCATTATCCAAAGCCTAAATTGCAAGGAATTAGATACCTTCACTCTGCATACCAGCAGGAAAAGGGGAAAAAAAGAAAAAAAAAAATCTAATAAAATTCACAAACCCACAATCTAAAAAAAAAATTTCCAGTCCTGAAGCGTTTGTCAGTTTTTCACCCTGGAAAATGCATCCTAACCCCTCTCGCCGGCACGCTGCACGGCGCTGCCACCGCGCCGCTTCCACAGCGTGCCAGCAGTGATCAGCAGCCGGCCTTCCTAATGTGTCTCCGAAACAATAGCAATTACAGAGCCGCCCATTCATATCTAAAGGCTTTACCAGACTACAACTTCCCTCAGGAGGCTAAAGACATTTCATCGAAGCAATTATATTTATGTAGCACTAAAGTACTTTCTTTGAAGCCACAGCAGTTACCTTTTTGCATTAGACACAGAACAGGAACGAGGAGCCTCCTCGCCCCATCCAAACTCCTCCAAGCATGTTTTTTTTGCCTGTTTCAAGATTGCTAAAACACACGCGTTAAAGCGTTTTTCCTGCCTTCTTTTTGATGTTATTACATTCCCTTACCCGAGGGATGTGACAGTGCAGGTTGGAGCCTATTTACATGACAAGGGACCAAAATGGAAGCAGCTCATCAGTTTGTTCAGCTTTCCCAGCTTCCCCGTGTCATCAAGGACCTTGCGACGTCTGGCAATGCCGTGAAGCCCCAACTTTCCATGTTTTGCAGCTCTGCCTTCTGTTAGAAGTGAGAGATTTTGAAGCTTCTTTTTCTCCGTGAATCACAAATGTTAGAAACATGAATTAAGCAGCTAAAAGTCACAATTTGATATTTTTTCATATCAAGAGTTCAGAACGAGTGTTATGATTTCGGAAGAGGAAAGACAGCTCAACCCAGGGTCAGAATGCGGGAAGCTGTCGATATAGTTCATTATTTATTTCCCACTTTTTCCTCCCCTCTTCCTCCAGGAAGCCAAGCAGCTCTCTAGAAACAGCCCACCTATGAATTTCACAGCATGCACTGAAAGAATTGAAACGCAAAGCCTTGGCCTGACGTCTCAAATCTCTGCTGATCATCTTTTCCCTTTGAGCTGCACCCCACGACGTGCCTGGCTCACGCGGGGATGCCAGGAGGTGCCGGTGGCAAGTTTGGCAACTGGGATCCCAGCTTGAAAAGCCATTTCCTTCAAAGCAAACACTGCACCTAGCTCCGATAACCAGGGGAGATTTTTTTAGCACTTGAAGCACTATTAAAAGGAATGGATTCGTTGTGTTTGATCACAGATGAGAGCTGGGCTCTCCATCTTCCTCCCTGAGCTTTTTGCATCGAGGGGCAAGAGCTATCACCTCTCTGCACGCTGCTGCTGCCCAGCTCGCGGCCCCAAAAGGATCGCCCAGCACCCAGCCTCTCCTCCTGGGGTGGGAAACCATCAGCCTGAATTTCACAGCTGGCAGAGCATCTTGCAGGCACGACACCTCTCCCCATCCCTCCTGCATCCCTGGGCCCTTTGGGGGCTGCCGGCTGGACCGGCTCCTGGCCCCCTCGCCACGTTGTACTGGCCTAAGGATGAACTTGTTGCCATGGCAGGAGTGGAAGCACGCGTTGCGCTGCCGGCACCGCGCACAGAGCGCCGGCTGCTCCTCCACAACAGCTTTTTGTTGTTCTTTTCTCACCCAGGCGGCCCCGCCACAATGCACCCATCCTCTCGCCGTGCCGGAGCAGCCTGGCAAAATCCAGCTGAGCGTAAACGCCGCAGCAGCATGGCCGAGGGCTCAGCGTCGCATTTCTCTGCTGCAAACCCTGCCTGCTGCAGGGAACGCAGAGCCCACGCACAGGGCAAGCCTCTTGCTGCAAAGACAGGACATGAGGGGATGGCAAAGTTTTAAGGCAGGAGCTCTGTCCCATATAGAGATTTTAAGTGAGGGGCAATAGCATCACTCGAAAAGGAGGTTGTCTCCAGCTAATGCATTTTCTCACTGCTGCTGGGATGTTTGTCAGTAGTGCCTTTTAAAACTTCCTTCCAGCTTTGATTAGCCTGGCTAAAACTAAGGGCATCTCTCATTCATACACTAATTAACGGCAGGCTCAGAAGAGGCTGGGATCCCTCATCGCCGGAGATTTTAACAAGGAGAAATACAAAGGTGGGCTTAAAAAAATAAAAGCAACGCTCCTTCCCGAGCAGCGGTTTCAGTGCCTCGGAGATTACAAGGCAGCCCTGCTCTGCGTGTCAGCAAGCCTTTCCAAAATAATGAGCCTGCTTCCGTCCCAAGCAGCTCCTGTTGCACTGGAAAAATGAGCAGAAAGGTATTATGGGCTCACACTCACCAGATGGATGTCCTGCTTTGTTCTCCGCTTACAGAAAACCCTACACATGCAGTTTGGATTATCTTCATTGTAATTCTAATCAGCACCTCTCTGTAAGGGAGGGAGGGAGGGAGGGATCCTTGCCTGGGTCAGGAGAGCTAATTAAAAGTTGTGAGTCATCCAGACTTCTCGGCACAAATGCGAATGCTTTTGGAAGATCAGGTAATCTCTCTTTCTTGGGGGGAACCTAGTTAATAAAAAGGCAAATTGAGCAGCTCCCCTTGGGCAGGGAGCTGTACAAGAACAAATCCCGCGGCAGCATGAATCGCAGAGGTGCTTCAAACGTATGCAAACCACGCGTTAAACCAGAAAACCTGGGACGTGCTCCCCAGCGCGGGAACACACACCTCCTGTGCACCTATACCCATTGCGCTGTCCGAGAGACTTTTGCACGTGAATACACAACGCAGGAACCTCTGTCTTCCCCTAGAAGAACTTCTGAACCCTCTGGCTGGTTCTTGGGCAGTTGGGTACGAGCTCAAAGCTCTCAGAAAAGCCAGACCCACGATGAAAACCGACTGCCACCAGGGACACGGGGTCCACACGGCGCCCCAACTCCTCGACCCTGATTAGCCACAGAGCCATCGGCGCTGAGCAGCGTGCCCGGAGGGAACCGGCCTCCCCAGACCCTCTGTGGTGGGAACGAGGTGCTGGTGCCAATAACGAGCACTGACAGCTTCAAACGGGGTCAGATGGGCTGTGGGCCCCCAAACCCAACGGGGCTGGGAGGAGCTGGGGAGCACCAGTGTCTTCATCCCCAGTTCCTGGAGACACAAGGGCATTGGGATGGTTGCCTGAGGTCACACAGGATGGCAGTAGTGGAGCCAGGCTTCCCAAGGCATCAACCGCCACACTGCTTCGGCCAAAACAGTCAAGTTGGAACCGTTAAAACCAGCGCCAAGGCTTCAGGATGTCAACCAGATCCTGTCATTTAGAGGTGCTGGGCACCTACAGAGCCCTCACCCTCGCAAAGGTCTAGAGCACCCATGGGTGTCCCAAGGGACAAGAAAGCTCATTTCTCCTTCACCATCATAAAAAAAATAAAATATTTTTTGTCATCTTTCAAAGGGCCAGCCCGGTGTGCAAAGACTTTTTCTTCTCTCCTCTCTCCCTGTTTTTGAGAGTTTGAGCTGACCCCTGGGGCCCTGCCTCTCCCCCCGAGCATTAGGATCACTAATGAAAGACGCAGTCAGGACGTTGCCTCCCTCCCCTTTACACACTGCCATGGGAAACCATGGTGAGCTGGACACTGATGCTGCTCCAAGCGAACAAAGGGTCCAGCAAGCACCCTCCACTCGGCAGGAGCTGCCACGCTGGGGACCGAAGGGACGTGGCCGCACTGCTTGGTCCTTTAGGGCAATGTCACCTCAGAGCGCTCGGGACGAGAGCAAACCCCTGGATGAGGTTGAACATCCCGCTAGTCTCAGGGGAAGATGCTGAGCTGCGGGGGAAAAAAATGGTAATGGGCAAACCACAGCAAGGAATGAAGGAAAACGGGACCACCGCTTCCACTGGACCGTTTTGGAGGTTTGCTCAGCACCATAAACCCGTTTGGGTTCAAATCCACTAGGCCTTTGCTTCACGGGAACCCCACAGGTCCTGGGGAACCTTCTTGGCGAAAGGATGCTCCAGCTGATGCTCCCACCTTTCTGCCCAAGGCAAATCCAACCAAAAATAGACATGATGCATTGCTACTATCAAAACCATTTGCAAACTGATTTTAACTGGCACAGCCTGGGGACCCGGATATCTGCAACCAGCTCACCCCAAATACACATTAGCTCTTGACTTTTTGTTGTAAGTGAAGACTTGGGCAAACCCAAATCACATTTCTCCAATGCTCAGTGAATCCATGAACCCAGCCTGCACACCCTTGGCTTTTTCTTGTCCCTCCCACTGCATCCACGACATCCTTGATGAGAGTCCACTGTCCCCCTTCCCTCTCTGACACCTCCCTGTGCAGTCTCAGCAGAGCAGTGCAATCCCTGAGATGAGGATGGGCGTCATCAGAAGCCACCAGCCCATCAGCAGTGCCACGATCCAAGACGAGCAACACAACTGGAGAAACACAACCTCCTGCTGTTGGCCAAAAACATCTCACAGGGATCAGCCATGACTTGATCTGGCAGGTTTGCTGTCTCTGCCCATCCTGGGCACAGCAGGCAGGAAAACACTTGGTTTTTTCATGAAGAATGAGCACAGAAGGATCGATGAAACGCAGCAGAGTACAATGTATGCACACACCGAGCCTCTTCTGCTACCGCAACGCCGCCACTCATTTACACACCAGCAGCCTAAAACTATCCCTTTTGTACACCCAAATTGATCCTCACTCTTAATTAGTGCTCTCAGTTGCAGCAAAATTTCATTTGTTTCTTCCAAACGTGGCCTGATGCATTGTCCCTCTCCCGTGACCTGTGAACATCAGTCATTGAGCTCGGTGACAGTGGTAAGTGCGAAACACAGCATCAAAGGGACATAAGGGGGGCCTCTTAGGGCTGACAAAAAAACACCATTAATCAAGGCATGCTCAAGAGGTGCCAACTTACTGAGGCATGAGAGTGGTGCTGGTCCAGAGTGCCAGCCCTCCTGCAGGAGGTCGGATGCAGGGGATGTGTGGGTGCAGGAGGACTCCCCACCGCCCCGAGGACAGGAACTTGAGCATCTCTGTTCCCAGGGGAGATGGGCTCTGCTCTGCAAGTCCTGAGAATTTCTCAACTTGCTTTCCAAAAGTAATTACAGAACCATGCTTTTCCAGGCAGCTCCTTGGGGTAGAGAGTGAGGATGGAGCTTGTCTTGTGACACCCAATGCTCTGCTCAAACCACATCCGTGGCCCCTCTGCTGTCAGGAGCGATGTACGGGACACCACACCGGATCGGGAGGGAGAAGGCAGCATTTCCATCTCTGTTTCCAGAGCTAACACAACATCTTGCAGCCTCCCAGAGCCAAACACACACCATCCACCCAGCAGCACCCTGCACTGACCCACTTGTGCGATCCCAGCACCTAGCTGATGGGGAAGGCACAGGCACAGACAGTCCAGAGTGGTGCAGAACCTGCAGCAAAATCACCCAGGGAATGATCCACAGGCCTGAGAGCCCTCTGACAAACCTGTGCAGGTACAAAGCCAGGACAGCCCTGCTCAGCCGGTGAGCTGAAAGGGCAGGGGACCGTTTTTTCAGGTGGTGGGGGCAGAGAGAGTTTTAATGTGAGAAAACCAAAGCAAAGAGGTAAATCTCTGCAAAATTGAAACCTCCGCAGAAAAGCAGTGTGTTTAAGCCCTCTCCTGCAAATCCATGTCATTAAACAGAATAACTTGGACTGGGCAAATCCAAATGACTCTCACTTTCAAGGTCCTGCATTCAGAAGCCCACAATGGAGAACAATGAGGTAGAGAAAAAGCCGAGGATCTTGACGCCGCATTCAGAAGGCCATCTGGTCCGGCCGGCACAGCCAGCGCTGGGAACGGGCAGCGTCGTGGGTTGAGATTTAATCTGAGCCACTTATTGAGTGACCTCAGGCGAATCGTTTGACCTCCTTTTGCCTCAGTCAACCCAACTGTAAAATTGGGTTTAAAGCAAGAACCTCTCTGAAAACCATATGCTGTGCCTAGGAGGAGTGGGAGCCGACTCCCTTCCCAGCAACGGGGCTGCAAGGGTGGGTAAAGCCAAAACTGGAGTGGAAGAAGCAGTGCACGGAGCTGGGATCCAGCATCCCTGGGAGCTGGGGAGCTCCAGTCGATGGCTCTCATGAGTTTCATCCTGCCAGCCCTGGGAAAGCAGCTTTGGCCCCTGTGCAGGGACTCACCCCTAAATTTGTGAGGTCTGCCCTTGCTCCTATCACTACTGCACCCAAAGACGCCCGACACTCCAAGCAGGGTCCCCAAATCCCCATCTCATCAGCTGCAGGCAGGGATCAGCACTAAAGACACGGCCCCGGCAAAATCAGGTACCTTTCCCTACAGCTTCTATGCCCTTTTATTTATTTCCATATTTTTGCTCTTTTCAGTAACCGGGGGTTACAGGCGTGACCAGCACTTCGAGGCAAACGCAGCGATGCTTTTCTTTAACTCTCTGGTTACCCATTAGATCAAGAGCATTGATTGCTCTGGTCAAATGCCCCTGAAAATCGATTCCTACTCACAGCCTTGCCAATGAACAGCAGCAGCAAAGCAGAACCCCCCCAACGTGGGCACCAACGTTCCCCAGCACTGTGCATCCTTCACCTCTTGGCAGGCTGGCAGGGAAGCGACGGCGCAGGTGAAACACCCTCCCCAGCTAATGAACACAAAATAGCCACTTGTCCCCCCAGGATGCTCAGAGGGGTGTGCAAATGATGGCACTGACAGTAAACCCACCCTGGGTTCAGAGAAGGGAAACTGACGCACGGCTGGTGCATGGGTGTTACTGGCCACACCACAGCCAGCTGGAACCCTTGTAGGGCAGAATGAGAGAGAAAACCATGTACAACCATCACTGGAAAAACAGCCCTATAACTAGTGGCAGTACAAACCCTTAAGCTGAGAGAAGGCTAAGGAAATAAAGAGCTGCTCTAGGTGACATCCCGGGGTGACGACGGCAAGCAGGAGACCAAGGATCTGCCCTCCCGAACAAAATAACAGAGGAGGGTGGCCCCACGCTTCAAGGAGAGGCTGGAGCAAAGCAGCAAGTGGAGGGACAAGCCATGTAAAAGCACGAGAGGCTGGGCATCGTGCTGTCCCCACACCCCCACGGGTACCGGCAGAGCATCACCCTGTGTCCAAAACGCAGGCGGCAAAGTCGGGAGCAGCCGCGTGCTGCAGAGACGTCAGAACTTCCTCAGCTGTGCTCCAAGAGTTAATTGAGACAAATAACTCAACAGTGCTACCATTAATGAAATTCTTCTGATATATTTCCCCTGAGCTTTCTATAAATGACTAAGTGACATTACTGCCTGCAGTGCAAACCTCCTCTATGAGAGATAACATTGCCGGAGCGAAGGTTGGCGCATCCACGTTAGGAGCCTGGCGGAGAAGTGCGAGATGGTATTTAAATAACTATCACACTGCTACGAAACGAGCAGCCAAAAGAAATATGGTTTTATAATGCGTTCGAGTCTCAGGATGAATCCTGGCTGTTACACGCAGCCGCCGAAATGCAGTGGGTGGTAAGTGACAAACGCTTTTAATCCCGCAAATCTACGAAAATTCCCAGTCAGATCTTTCCCATCTCCCCCCGCTGATTCCTATATTTGTCCATTTGTTTTGCGGCGCACACGGGGCCAAATACTGCAACAGCACAGATGGGAGAGGCAGCATCATGCCAACCAGCGTGTCCTGGAGGCAGCCAAAAGAGGTGATGGGGAGAAATAACCCCCTCAGCCATCATACCCATCCCCTGGAAACCTTTCCCAGTCTTTTTGCTTTACTTTATTTCTCTTTTTTTCCTTTTTTCTTTTTTTTAGCAATTCCTCATGGATATTTTTCCCCATTGCTCCAAGGCCAGGACTTGCTCTGGGCTTACCAAGAACTGTGAGCATTCAAAGCACAGAAAATAAAGAAACATCATCAGCACCAGGACTGAGCCCTTCCGCTCAGCGTTTGAGAAGGAAGGGCGTTAAACACAAGCAGAGCCACAAATGAAAAAAAAAAATCTTGTTTGTGGATGGAGGAAACTTGTCAACACCAAGGGTTAAACGGCAATAAAATGCAGGTGACCATTAGCCAAAAGTTCCTGGGAGAAACAGGACCATGTCACCAGAGCCGCAAACCGACACGAGGGGTTTAAAAGTGGACCTCTACCTCCAGCACGGGTTTCACAGCACTAAAATGTGTCACCGCAAAAGTACCCTGCTTCCAACACAGAAACAGGTTCACATCATCGAGGCACAAGCTATAGGCAGGGCTCTGCTGACAATACAGCTCCTGTAGGTGCGCAGGGAAAACCAAGAGCAAACCCACGCGTTGAAGGTCTGCCGCGATGTTTTGGGCTGAGACTCGCCATCTGCATCCCAACAGCGGCATCGCCCAGGAAATACCTTGGTGACAACTTTGGTGCCACCTTATTTAAACCTTAATTTCAAATGCTAACTTCATAATGAGTGGAACAAAACTGTGTAAAAACATTTCCCACTCTAATCCCGGTTTGATCCCCCCAGTATGGCCTTCTTTTGTAATTACATCCCTTTGTGATTTCGCTCTAATGCCGTGTATTGTGACCCATAAAATAATCAGCCCCCTTTGTCTCTCCCTAATCCTTTTAGACTTCCTTCTTGTCTCTACACTCTTATAAATGCTGCCATTATTTGGGCTCAGCAGCTCTTCCCACCACCCCAGAGCCTGGAAAAGGGGGCTGCGGGTTAAACCCTGAATATATTCTGTGCAGAGGAGCTGAAACGATGGGAAGATCTTTCCTGCTTTAAAAACCCCGCAATTCCCAACCTCCTCCCCTAGCCGCACAGCTTGGCAGGGAAATCAGCTCGCAAGCATGCATATGCACCAGTCCTCCCCCTCTTTTTAGATTTTGCAGACGACCTTGAGACCCTTGGCCTGGAGGTCGCGGCAGCCGGCGTGTTTGCAGGGAGAGCGTGCTTGGCCCCGGGCTGGGCGAGAGGAGCTGCTGTCTGCGGGGATCAATGCAGAGAGGAGACAAAACATCTGCCTCCCCCTCGCCATCCCTCCTGCCAGGGTGAGAGCCGTGGGTGGAGGACCGGGATGTGGGGCAGGATGCAGAAGAGAAGGGGGTAAGGGAGCGGAGGAGGGCGCAGGGATGTGTGGTGCTACGCTTGGCTACAAAACAGTCCCCCCGCAGCAAGACACAGGGAGAAAAGTGTCTTTCCAAGCTCAGAGCTATTCTCAGGTCCCACAGCACTTCAGATACCAGGTAGGTCCATCTCACCAAGCATCAAGAAGCCTCTTTGGCTCTAAGTTGCACAATTGACTTAATTTCTCCTCTTTATTTCTTTTTTTTAATTTTTAATATAGCATCAGATCAAACAGGGAAAATTGCTACTCTCCGGCCAGATGCGTGCGGAGCCTGATCCGATACCCAGTTTGATGGTGATTTCCAATTAGTGGTAACTGCTTGTTATCGAGTGATATAATCAATGGGTCTTACTCCACCGGCCGAGCTGTGATTTATGACGACGTGGAGTCAGCTCCATCAAACTCCAGCATCAGCAAAAAGGGTTGGAAATGCCATGAGACAGCACGACCAGAGTCAAATAAGGCCAAGTTATAGCAAAGGGTGGTGAGAAGAAAGGCGGCTGTGTTTTGGGGTTCTCACCTTCCAAAGGAGTGGACTCTAGCCATCACTGTTGCTCAGAAGGTTTCTTCATGGCAAAGGCATGCATCAGCTCCTGCCGTGCCCCAGGGTAATACAGCTCCTTGAAGGGACCCGCAAAGACACAGCCCAGCCGTGCCTCCAGAGAACACCCTGCCTATGAAACTGATTTGAATTAAGACAGCTCGGAGCCATGCAAAATGACGCAACTGTCATCAGGAGAAAGAAAAGATCTGTATTCAATAACCTGATCCGATTATAAAAACATGTTGCATTCCACAACCTTTTAAACTAACACACCAGGGTTTGAACAGGCGCAGAAACGGCAACCGAAAAAATTCCAACCGGCGTTGTCAGGCAGAGGGTGGAAATGCCGAGAGCCTCTGCTCAGCTCAGTCACGCATAGGCTTCTTGCACACTTGTTCGAAATAAACTACGAAAATATTATCAATGCACTTAGCACCTGACCTGCCCATCCACAAACCAGCCAAGGTCCACTTCCCTCCGCTGAGTCTCTTTGGTTAATAACGGTGACATACAGAAATTCCCCTGAATTTTAGTTCAATAAATTTAATGAGGCCATTTTCAGGAGGAAGGTTTTAAGAAGTGCCCGCTCCATGGGGAAGCTGCCCATACTCCGAGCCCACGGGGTCCGCACACTCTGCGCCCGAGAGCACCATATTCCTCCAGTGAAATTTTACTCAGCGCCAAGTGTTGAAGTAAATTTGAAACATAAAAATATGATATCCAGCCCACATTTCCTGAATGCAAATATGTACATTCCTCCGAGCCAAGAAGATTATATTCCAAGCAATAACACAAAGCCGGGGTCTGTAACGGTGATACGCTGCCTTTGAAGACAGCGAAAAGTGCAGCGGAGCTCTCGAGGGGCTCCGGTCTGTCAGATCCCTTTTATTCCTCACTAGCACAGCCTTGATCAACTTTCAAGATTTTTGTTTGTGAAAGGTTTTTATTTCTCCTTTGCTTTTGTGTTCCGATGTCAGGCTCAGAGGGAAGAAGGGATGAGCCCTGGGACGAGGTTTTACCCACCGGCAGTATTTACTCTGCTTCGCCGAGGTCTGCTGAGCGCTCGGTTATTTTATTTTTCCTCCCAGGCGGGCAGCACCCATTTCTTCCACGCAATGCTCCCCTCGTCTCTGAAACGGGGATAATTACCCTCCTCCTTTGTTTGACTTGCTTATCGGGACTCGGGGCAAGGAAAAATCACTGTTACTTGTGCATAACCACCCTGAGACATGGGGGCTCGAGGGTACAACTGTGTGATTCATTCTCTAGGAGATTTCATCTCGGTTTAAGCCGAGTCCTAAGTGCAAGCGCATGCTCCTGCGGCTCGGGCACAGCGGGGAAGCTCGCCTTGAGCAGCAGGTTACATTCGCCCACAACATCCCATTTTATTCCCATTATCCGCAGGCACCTGTGGCACTGAGGCCAGCTGCCCGGCGTTTTGTGTTGGCTTCACCCAGACCTTTTCTCAGGGCTGGCAAGAAACCAAGCCCGAAGCCAGGGGAGAGTCCAGAGCATTTTCAACAAAATCCCTTTTTTTTGTTTGGATTCACACAAATCTAGGGCTACAAAAGGAAACGCTATTCAGGGACACACAGCACATCACATCCACATTGATGCAGGAGCCGAGGTAACAGTGTTTACTGACAATCCACTATCCCAAAGGTATTTCCTCTGGCTCCCGTGTCTCCTGTTTACAGGTCCGAGAAGTTTGACATTATACTTGCGCGTCAGCCAGCTCCCAGCTCATAAATGCCAAGAGCTGTTCACCAAAAGCGCTCCAAGGTTTCGCATCACAAGACGAACGAGTTCGAGATCCAGCTGCTAATCTGGCACAGACCCAAAGCCCTTGGCTCCTGGACAATGTCACTTCTTACCCGACTGAAAAGCGAGGTTTGCAGATGGCCACTTCATGCACTCGGGGATTGTTACCCGCAAGAACTGGAGTGTTCCCTTGGTGGGCTGCCAGCCGGCCGCGGCGCTGCGGGGAGCAGGCAGCGGCGCTCCGAAAGACCCCCCCCCTAGTTTGGGGAGTGCAGCCAGGGTGATCCCAGCCCCAAATTTTGCCATTCACTTTTCCTCCTTTGCACCAAAAAGTCACAGTGGGATTTATGAATGCAACAGAAGTGGCTTGCACAGGGAGAAGAGAGGTAGCCACCTCCCAGACAAGTGGGAGAACTTCAGTAAAACATATTTAACAAGCCAACATTTACCCAGGTCTTGGGGCCATCCTGGACACCCATCCTCATACCCTTCTATAAATTACACCCAGCAGCGACTTCTGGTTGAATGAAAAAAGAATTATCAGCTGCACCCCCAGAGCCCACAGAGAGTCTGTGGGCAAAGCTGGCCACCAATACAATGGGGACAGAAACCACCACACCACCTCCCATCAGTCCTGGGACCAACACAAACCAGCGACCAGATCCAGCAAGGGGGAACTGGGAGGAGGAGACCCAACAGGAGGAGACCCAACAGGACCAACCGTCCGGCCATGGGGATGTAATGGACTAAGCTGGGTACTGTGCAAGGCTGGAGTCACAGCCTGCCCCGTAATTCTTCCTCTCCCACCTTTAAATTTCATTCCTTCGTTGACATTTTCATCTCTCTCCTCCTGCGGGCTCCCCCAGCAGACAATCTGTCTGGTGTCGTTAGCCTTGCCCCCAAAGGCACTGCCACGCAGGGCAGTAAATAAGACCCTGCTGCCTCCACACTGCCTGCCTTAAATAACAAAATGAGAGAAACCATGACCTTCAGAAGGTCTTTGCCTTTGGTCTGGAAAGTGCTGCCTGCCAAGCAGAGCCCAGCCGTGCTGCACAGCAAAGGGGCTTCCAAACACGAACCACAGACTCCTTCCCCACATGACTTTAACCTAACTCACCCCTTCGAGACAGGGAATTTCCTGCTAGAAGGTGGCTTTTAGTTTTCTCCTCCAGGAGGCTGATTAGCTCTTCCACATTTGGACAGCTACACGGATTAGATGCCAGCCAGATCCCCCCACCAGGTTCTTTTTTCTCTTCCCCCTCTCTAACCCTCCCTCCCTGACCACCCAGCACCCACCATGCTGCCCTCCTGCTTCCCAGCCATTCCAGTGCCCCTTGCAGGACAGCCCCACGAGGTGTAGCTGGGACGATGCCCGTACTCACTTGCTGCCTGAATCTTCGCCTTCCGGCTCACCACCAACCCGTAGTGGTTTTGTGCCATGCAGTCGTACTCGCCTTCATCTGAGGACCCATCTCCCCGGACCCTCTGGAAGCGGGAGACGTAGAGCGAGCCGTTGGCCAACATGAAGGCGTTCTCGCTGTCCACGATCATCACACCGTTCTTCCGCCACGTAATGGTGATGGGCTGGATGCCCTCCACCTGGCAGTAGAGGATCAAGGGCTGCTCCTGCACAGCTATGTCATCGCTCGGCTCCACAACGAATGCCAGCTCAGAGGAACGGCCAAAATCTAAAATGAAGAGAGAAGGACAGGGTCAGCAGCGTGTCTGCAAGAAGCAATAAGAGCCAACTGCTACGGCAGCTTAGCGGGGATGGTGAAAACATTTTGGATAGAGTAGGCTACAGGAGGGCTACAGGTTTGGAGAAATATAAAACCCTCGGGCAGGCTTCACCTCCCAAGGCTTTGCTGTCAAAATCTCCAGGGTCCAGTTTCCAAAGGTACAAACACAGCCACAGACCTTCACGGCTGTGTCTGGAGACTCCAGCGATGGGGATGGGCAGGCACACCCCTCTGGTGGCTTGCCAAACCCCAGCTCCCATTCCTACCCCCCTGCAGATCACCTCTTCACCTCCCTTTGCAGGGAAACAGCAATACAGAATGGAAACTTGCACAAGCACGGAGCAGCCATCCAGGAGCAGAAGTTGACACCAATTCAAGAAACCCACTCCTCTCCCGCATTTCACCCGGCAGGGAGGGGGCTGCGCCGTGCCCAGACCCTTTCACAGCACAGCCGGCGGGGCTGAGGAGGGGGATCAGCAGCTCCCGATCCAGACCATATTGCCACCAGCATCTTCGCGACATTTCCGCTTGGCTGTTTGCCTCTCGCGAGTTAGCACCGTGCCCTCGCACCGCTTTGGCCCCTCTCCCGCTGTAACAGGCAAAGGACGGTGCTGTTCAGTCCCTAACGAAGAGCAAGCTAAGCACCGAAATACAATGTTCTGCCTCGGCGACACAAAAGGTTTCTTGCAAAGCAATGATGCTAAACGACGTCCACCGGAGATAAGTTATTGCAGAATTTGTACCAACAGCAGCCAAAGCCTCGCTGCCCATCACACAGATACATCCTAATTTACTTCTTTTGACCAAAATGTTTAAACACTGTGTCTTCGGTGTTTTACGCTTCCCTTGGTCCAGCACACCTTTTTTGGGGATAGCTTGCCACACGGGCATGATTAGACACTACAAGAGAGGACAGAAATAGAGCTGTTGTTTAAAGATTAGCCTAAAATACACGCTGACATGCAAGACAAAAAGCAACCAGGAAACGGGAGTCAGATAAATATTTGAAGGGTGCAAATGCAGGAACGGAGACATTTATTTTTTTTTAAAGAAGAGCAATGGAGAAGAAATTCCAGCAGAGTAAGAAAACTACAATTTAATCCAAATAGAGGGAAAGCCTTTCTAACTGTTCTCTTGTGCAACAGCCCCTCAAGGGGTGGAGGTTTCCAGCGGCTCAAACCGGCGATACAGCTGCTCCCCTCTCTCGTGGGCTCAGGGGGACCAGTTCCACAGCTGCTCACAGAACTGGGATGCACATGGGCAATCTCTCCTGGCAAACACTAGCCACAGTATAGTCTTTGTAATGCCTGTCCCTAACACAGACCCTGCCAAGGACAGGATTCCCCCACACCAGGCTCCAAAACAGAGCGGAGGGCATTAATGCATGGTGTAAGTACGAGACGAGAAGAGGCAGTTATCCTAAAGAATAATAAAACAAAAAAAAGTCGTGTATTTCCTGCTCTGCAAACCCAGTGAGATATTTTTTTTTTCTTTCTTTCTGCAAATCCCCATTGCTTTCTACGCCAACTTAAATTGGATTACGGGGGATAAACATTGAGTGCAACCTGAGCCGAGGCAGATGGACGGAGCAGACAAAGAAGGCAGGGGTAGCGCACGGCAGGTCAAAGGTACTGCTGTCAAGGTATGAGTGTGTGCAGGGAATGGGCAAACTCGACTTAGTGACAGACACCTCAACCACACACTTTATTAACCCATTAAGTCTGAAAATGTCAGGCTAGCTCCAGCCATCTCGGTGATCTATCGCTCCCTGTGACTTCTTTTTTATGAGATAGCCCTGGGGTCCTCCCAGCAAGTTAGACTACAGCCAGCGCAAACCCATCAATTACATTTTTTTTGTGAAAATTAAGGAATCAGACGAATGCTCCGCATTTTTCTGCAAAGTGGCCGGAGTCTCAACAGCACCTACCACGCTGGGGCCCCAGTCCCTGCGTGGGCGCTCCTGGGAGTTAGGCTGGACCCTCGCATCCTGACTCCCCACTGAACCAAGGGGGACTTCTGACTCCAGGAGATCGAACAAGATTTCAGGATTTAGCCTAACAGGCAATCAGAAAAAAAAAAATCCCTAATGAAATAAATGCCCCGTCTTCCCCCAGCTCCCCTGTACTCTTACATAAAACAGCTTATTATTATTATATGTATAATAAAAGGAAGAATCAACATAATTACATGCCCTTCCCACAATAGCTGTCATTATAATAACCATCATTAAGGCCCATGATTGGAGATAATCATGTTTACCTCCATAAACATTCCGGCTGCATCCTGACTCCAGGCTGCTCCAGCAGCAGAAGCGATGACACTTGTGATTAGGACTCGTGCCCTCCGACACACATTGGGGTGGGGACAGACACCGGCTGGCCCTGGGGTCTCCGCAGGCTGTAGTCGAGGGCAGGGTTGTCCCTCAAGGTGTGACACTGGGCGATGGACAGTGTGCGGCTGGTCTGGAACCCGCAGACACTTTGCAGTGTCCAGAAGCACCCAAATTCCTCCTCATCAGAAGCTCTTCCCATGGGATGCTTTTGTGACTCTGAAGAAACCCCACTGTCTCTTTGCTGAGGTTTCAGGGCCAGACACATGGGGAGAAGCAAGCCCACCCCACCTGGGGATCTGGGAGATGCCAAGCTCTGTCTTTCACCCTGACGTGGGCTTTCCATGCAAACTCAGCCTAAAGTCCCTCTTTTCCCCAGATACTTGGGTGACAAAAGATGCAGAGAGGCACCTGCTGCTCTTCAAAAGTCCCTTTGCCTTTCCCTGGCACCCTGGGATTTGGCTTTCCAAGACTGGCACTCCCAGTCTTGAAGGCAGACTCTGAACATGGAGCCCTGCCTCCCTAGGGTGCTCAGGACAAGGGACAAAGGGACAGGGACACTCACAGAGGTGGTGGGACACAAAGGCTCCTGGTGTTGGCTCTAGAGGTCAGCTCAGACGGGCCAGAGGGAGAGCAGGAGGTGACGGGGAAGAGAAGGAGCCAACTCCGTTAGCATGAATAACTAGTTAGCGGCAAGGCACAGAAACGATGCTGCAAAGCTGGAAGCAAATGACACTCCGAAGGCACATGGAAACAGTAAAAGTGCAATTAATTGAGAAAGACAGAGGGGAAATCACCAAGGCCACGTGCATTCACTCGGGGACTCCCGAAAGCCTCATCCCTCTCCAACGCTGACTGCGTATCCAAATCTAGCTCATCCCACGCAACATCCCGGGCACCTCCCGAAACGGACCGTGGGGCAGCGTGGCTCACAGCCACCCTCTGCTCGAGGCAGAAGCGGTAAAACTCAGCTCACGGCAGCTGGAGTTTGTAGTTGGAGGCGGGGGAGTTGGGCAGGCAGCTGAGCACAGCGCTTGTCTCAACACCGGCACGCTGCGCTGGGGAAAATTGCTTTCTGCAAAAGGATGGAAGGAGGGAGCGTTATTAGCTCTGACATAAAGGCCACAGGAAAATTATTGGAATCCTCATTCTACAAGTCTCCTTTTGAGAAACATTTACCATCTCCCTGAGCAATACAATATGTGACTATATGTGCAAATATTTAACAAAAACTCCTTCCCCTATTGATCAAGCAGACAGGCATGCTCAGAGAAACCAATTAGCACTTGTGCTTTTGAACCAAGAGATTTATTTAGCGCTGAGAGAAAGAACGCCAAATTACTTGGAAGCTTAAAAGACACTTTGAAGTACGTTTAAAAAAAAAATAAGTTTAATTATTTTTTACTTGACACTGTGATTCATGTTCAAAGCTTCAAAAGAACTTGCTCATACCCTAGCATTGTCCTTTTCCATTCGGGAAACGATTCTGGCTTTTCCTCCTGTGCTTCTGAAAAAATCCAGCAGCTTATCTCACCGCTCTAATTAGCGATGACATCCCTGGCAAAGGACCTCAGTCCCATCACGGCTCATCCTCCTGGACCCTGTCCAGACCCGCAGCCAGCAGGGCCATCCCTGCCCTGGGAGCACGCGGTCCCCGCAGATGAAGCCGGTATTATTGCTCTCATTCAAGACAGGGGACATTAATCACAGAGAGATGAAGTGACCTGCCAAGGGTTCGGTCTGAGCTGGTGGCACAGCGAGATATTGTAAAGCCGGGTCCCGCTGCCCTTCCTGCGCAGCATCGCTGGGACCAGCCCCAGCTCCTCTCTCGTCACACCAATAGCACAACTCCCGCCTCCAAAATGTCCCTCCTGAGCAGAAACCTGCCCTCTCATGATTTACCGTGTTTGTTCCCAGCATACCCAGTGAGCCTCACCACCTCCAAGGATGGCCATGCCGGTCCTGCTTCAATAAAGCCAAAAGAAGATGCTCCCGGAGTCCTGCGAGCCCAGGAGCAGAGGTTGTTACAGTGGGGTGCAGGGGAGCACTAAGACCAAAAACCCAGGTGCAGGTCGGGACAAGCCCTACAAAAACCAGCTCCTGTTCTTTCCGTGGCGGTTTGTTCTTTAAAACTTTTCTGCAAACAGGAGGATAGGGAAGGAGGAGATACCTGGACCTGAAGGATGTTCTCCAGCAGATTCTAAGGGGTTTCAGGCTGATGAAATTGGCAACCTAAAAATCCAGCTGGTGGCCCCTTAAATGTCCTTGCGGCTGACCCAGACCCTAAGGAGGAAAGCACCACACTGCAGTAAAGTGCAAATTGGCTCTTCAAGGCATCCAGAAAAATTTACATGTAAAGAAGAGGAGAATAGGGCTGTAACAGGCCAAACATCTTGCTGGCAGTAAAGTTTACTAGCTCAGAATTTTTTATTCCCTTTCCTTTTGGACGGGTGGTTATATAAAGCGATTTTTCCATCAGGGCACATAAACCACATCCACTCGTTAAGCGATTGCAGGAGGTCCTGTCGAGGATAACGCGACTTCTCAGCCACTTGATGCTGAGCCCAGAGACATGCCCAGCACCACCGCCCTCGGTGGGGACACAGATTTTAGCCGAGGAAGGCAAACACAGCCCAAAGAGCCAGAGAAGTGGCCCCAAATAATTTTCAGATGTTCGAGACCATACTGGGCAAATCCCAGGAGGTCGCTTGTTACGCACAGCGTGGAGGCTGGAAGCATTCACAGCACAAAGACCCTTTCCAGGACGAGCTCCGAGTCCTCGCGGGCTCCCCCATCTCTGAAGCAAGCAGGGTGGAGCCTGTTGGTACGGCTGGAAAGGGCAAAGACCTTTTCTGAGCTAACTGCCCACCGCAGCTCCATCCCCAGCGAGGCGTCCAGAGAGCGCGGCAGCACGCCCAGCGGAGGATGTGCTGTTATTTGCATTCTCCACGTGCTCCGCAGCCCTGGCCACATCCCAGTCCCACCGCAGAGGGCATCAGCGACACAAACACGGAGCAGGAAACAACCACGCACGAGACGACGGCAAAGGCAGCGGCCACGATGGGAAATGCTGCGGCCAGAGCCGAGGTCCCACAGGCTCCAGCCCCCGAAGGCTGCTCTAACACAGAACTGGGGTTTCAGCCCCCAACTCCGTGAGAAAGCAGCGGGGAGCTGGCTGTCCCCACGCCGGTCCCTCGCACAGACCCAGCACATGGTGCATAACGATGCTCGCGGATCAGAGACATGGCAGCTGGGAGAAACACGAAGGTACGAGGCTGCCAAGAGAGCCACAGACACCCCAGCATCACGGTGCCAAAACCACCGGCCAGCGCAGCCCCGTCGCCCAGCGTGAGTACTGGCGGGACGGGATGGTGCACAAGGAAAGGAGCGGTCCTTCTGGAGGAAGAGCAGTTTCTTCTTAATTGCATCCAGGGGATTCAAAGGTAACCCAGCACCCTCTCCTCCCTGCCATCCCCTCTGCCTGACCGCCTCCCACCCCAGCACTCTGACATTCAGGATGGAGGGAAGCATCGCTTCGCCCCTCTCCAGGAGCCCAGCACCACTGATCCCTGTGTGCTCCCAAACCAGAGTCCTTTGAGCAAAACACGAGCGCTTCTCTCCCTTTTCACCTACTCTCGGGTTTCAGCAGCAAAGATCCTTTTCCAAAAGCATCCTCACACCTCCGCAGAATCCCCCACCACCGCCCGCATCCCCCTGACTTGCCATCAGCTTCATCAACGCAACCACATGTGCAAGAACAACAACAACAACAACAACAAAAAAGGCAGCAAATCCTTCACTCTGCTCTGAAACTGGTTTTAAATTACCAACGCAGGAGCAGGTCTGGGTTGTTAAGTGACTGGGCTGCTCTCGAGTGGAGGGTGCGATACGACGGTGACATTTGATCAGCACGCCGCGTGCTTTTCTCTGCGCTCGCCTATTCGCCTCTCTCTTCTCTTAAAGCGCAATTATTGACATGTTCGCCTCCTTAACCATCGGTTTTATATGCTTGCCAATGACTCCTGAACATGTGTAAACAATTATTTTTATTTTCTTGCAAAACCAAAATGTTGCATATTCTTTTGGATGAACGGACGTGGGTAGATTTTCATGAGCCCTGCTCCATAATTTATTAGTTTCTAAACTCTGTAAAACTAAAAGCTCCAGTAAAGTTCAAATAAGTTTGTGATTTCAAAGTAATTTTGAGTGGACTATTCCTGTTCCTGCCCAATGTTATTCCGTTGATTTAAATGAGAATTCTTAATCTGCACAGGGGAGCTCCTGCATTGTTTTGGCAGATTAATTAAAAGGACAATATCCGGGGGTCAGAAGCCCAGAAGTACAAAGCGTGAAATACACGGGGGGAAAGGGGACATGGAGAAAGGCATCTTCTGTCCCAGACCTGGTGCAGGCTGCTGTCACCTCAGATCTGGGACCCTCTCCCAGCTCCTAAGTGGGAGCGTGGGCTGTGCGAGGTCCAGAGCCTGGCCGGTAAGGAGAAGAGGAGCAACCAGACTAGTTCAGGATTTCTAACTCCCTGCATGGGGGTGTCAGGGCAGACCAGGAGGGGACCAGCCCATCCTATTCCCCTCTCTCTTGCCTGGTTTTGAAATACTTCCAATGAGTTCAGTTTTGGCAGCACAATGGCCTTGGCTGTCACCTGAGTGCCACCAGCATGGGTGGCTGCACTCTCACACCCTGCGTGAGCCTCGCACCCAGCGCCAGTCCCAAACATGGCGCAGAAGCGAGATGATCGCCCCATTTCATGGACCACCTGCCACATCCGCCACGCGGGAAAACCACATCCCAGGATTCTCTGGATGAACTCCCCGAGAGACAAAACCCCAACGTGGGCTTGAATTTCATCTAGCCTCTGTTACTGTGGAAATGATACCCGATACTCTCTGTGTATATTAAGAAAAAAGACAGGGTATTACACCAATTTAGGAGAAAGCAATCCTTTTTTTTTTTTTGCATCTAAAAAAAACAACAAAGCTGCACAGAGTTGGAATTAGTGAAAGCTTATAGCTTCAATAATTTAGAAGTTAAGCCTACTTAAATATAAATGACGATGTTTAATTCCAAAGCTGTTACAGAGCAGAGCCGGGGAGCCTCTGGTATCCTATGCCTGCCTTTGAATGCCGGGCTCAGCAATAACACACAAAAGCTGTCCACCACCCAGAACAAAGAGCTCAAGGAAATTAAAAAANAAAAAAAAAAGAAAATCCTGTCTCGCTGCTGAGGCCACTCCAGCACACTGACCAGCAGCTCCCAGCGCCCGGTTCAGGGTCGCCTCGCCAGCATTTTGGGGAGTTTGAGAGAGGCAGGGGTGGGAGCGGAGCATCCTGTCCCGCACAGCGCGGCACCGCTCCCGCACAGCATCCGTCCCCGCGGCGAGGCTCCTGCTCCGCGCTGACCCACAGCGACACAGGAGGGTTTGTGAAACTCAGCAGAGCGCAGAAACGTGTCACCTTGCTGTTAAACCCACCGAAGGGGGGAAACCCTCAGAAAAGAAAAACTTTTAAAGCACCGCCCAGCACTCTTTAGGGGGACCAGGAAAACACCCCCCAAAGTCAGGAGCCACCGAGCTGCCGAGTCGCAGCACGAACACGCGTTTGGACAATTTGGACAGCAGCAGGGCTAAACTAGGCACAAAGTAAAGTTTTACTTTCGAAAATTCACTTATTTTCCTTTCCTTCCCCCCTAAAATAAGCACTTTTTCAACCATCCTCACTGCACCGTTGCGTACCCAGGAATCCCAACGCAGCAACGAGACCTGCTGCCTCGTCACATCCACTTCACGGGTAACTTCTATTTTCCCTGAGTTTTACGCTGGCTTCTCCCCCGCGCCGTGGCTGCTACAAACCACGTGGCGAGATTTATGATGGGAATAGCCCACAACCTGGTTTCCTAAACACCCCGGCAGCTAATCTCCGATCAATCTAACACACGCTTTTCTCCCTTCTGACCGTGCTGGGCTGCTTGCACATTTTTTAAACAACTCCTACTTTCCCTTCTCTTTAAGGCTGCTAAGCGAGGGCAGGATGCACGCGGGGATCTCGCTGCAGAACAGCCTCTGCCTCAGATTAGACTCGCGCTTAAGCAGCATCACCCGTAGAAGGAAAATATCGCAATCTATCAGCAGGGCATGTGCACAGTAGGTCCGGGGAAAAACCCCTTGGATGGTTCTGTAGTTCGGCCCCGGTCTGGCGGGTCCTGTTAGCAGCTGTGGCTGGGTGAACCGAGCCGGGCGGTACAGGAGAGGACAATACTCCGAGGTTTAAAGTCGCTCACCATCACCCCTACAACTTGCAGCCCAACATCTCTGTTCCGCAGCTACCGCCTGGGCTCGCAAACACCACTCCTCGGCTCACAAACACGACCCGGGCGCTGTCTCCCGCTCGCACCGCCGGTGACAATGTCGGGTCCGCTCCCCGGGCTGATGCCCAGCCACGCCATGGCGGCCACCCCCCACCCAACACCGGCCATGGGGGCGAGAGCCCCACAAACCCCACGCTCCCCTCCCCACAGCCCCCCCACGCAAATGGGGGGGTTCCCACCCGAACCCACAGCTTCGCGGGAGCACTGGGGGCGATCCGCAGGTTGGGGTGTCGGATGGGCTGATGTGGAAGCCAACAGCCAGGACCCCGAGGTGCCCCCCCGGCCGGACGAGCCCCCGCTCCCGCAGAGGGACGCTCCCACGGCGGTGACACGAACACCCGCGCCCCCCCCCCCCCCCAATGCCGGACCCACGCGTGCCCCCCGGGGCTGTTCGGCCCCGTTCAGCCTCCCCACGGCGGCCCGATGCCACGGGGATGGGAGTCACCGGGGAGGCGTGAGGGGCTGGGGACCGGAGCGAGGGACCGGGGACACCACGGGGGCGGTGGGGGGGGGGGGGGGGGACCGCGGACGGGACCGAGCGAGGGGCGAGGGCGGCGGGGAGCGGCGCCGGTGGCGGCGGCAGGTCCGTTCCCCCGGCCGCTCCCCGAGCCCGTCCCGGTTCTCACCTCCGCGGCAGGCCAGCAGCAGCAGCCCCAGCAGGCAGGCGGGGAGCGCGGAGCCCGGCGGAGCCATGGCATCCCGGGCGGGCGGGCTCGCCTCCCTGCGCCCCACGGGGAGGGAGCAGCCGGGGAGGGAGGGGAGGCGAGAACCAGCCCCCTGGTTGAGGGAGAGGGAGGGAGAGGAAAAAAAGGGGGGGAAAAAAGCGGATTTCAGCGCTGCTCCCCTCGGCGAGAGCACGCCGCCGCGGCGGGCGGGCGGGGGNGGGCAGCGCCTTGCGCCATCTTGCGCATCCGCCGGGTCCGGCCGCGCTGCGGGGACGGGGGGTGGCAGCGAGGGGAGGGGGCGGTCGTCGTGAGGGGACAGTCAGCGACCGCCGCGATCGGGGTCCGCGGGGACTGTGCGGGGACCCTCAGCGGGGCTCCCCTCGCCGGAGCCCTGGCACCAGAGCCCCCGCACGGGGCTCCCTTCACTGGGGCCACCTCACGAGTCTCCCCTCACCACAGACCCCTCACGTGTCATCTCCCCTCACATTTCTCTTCTCATTAGGGCAGATTCAGGGGTCTCTCCTCATCAGAGCCCCCTCACGGGTCTCCCCTCACCTTTTTCCCCTCATCAGGGCAGACTTGGGGGTCTCTCCTCACCAGAACCCCACCATCAGAGCCCCCTCATGGCTCTCCCCTGACAGCTCTCCCCTCACCAGAGCCCCCTCACGGCTCTCCCCTCACCAGGGCAGCTTCAGAGATCTCCCCTCACCAGAGCCCTCTCCTCAGAGCCCCCTCACAGCTCTCCCCTCGCTGGTTCCATTTCACAGGACCCCCCTCACGAGTCTCCCCTCACCACAGACCCCTCTGGGGTGTCCCCTCGCAGCTCTCCCCTCACGGGTGCCATCATGGCCTCCCTCAGGCCCAGGCCCAGGGGGACGGCAGCTGGAACCAGGCTTTCCCAACCTTGTGGTAATGGTACGGGAAGAAGTTTCCCTGCTCTCTGCCCTGGGGTCTGTCTCCCATCACTGCTCAAAGTGACCTTGGCAATGGTGTCGGGGTCTGCCAAAAGCAGAGTCCCATCCCTGACCCCCTGCGGCTGTGCCCGGGGCTGGGGAGCTGCCTCTTACCTGCCCTTAGTGATGGGACCCAAATCTGGCACTAAAGCAAAGGGAAACGCTGATGAGACAGCACAACTTGCGGTTAGTTCCACACAACATTTTGCTGTCAGGCTTTGTTTTGAAGAACACACCCGCCCAGGTGGCTGGCAGTGCCTGGAGGTGACCCGTGTCCCCGGGAAGCAGGGTGGTGGGATGGCAGAGCCATGGTTGCGAGGGGATCCCATGTCCGGGAAGGATAGGAACGAAGAAGAGCCTGGCTTGTCCCGCCTCAGTGCTCCTTTTCTGGAATGCCATCAGGAGGTGACCTACCCACCCCACCTTGGAAGAGGCTCCAAGTGAGGAAGGATCCAGTGAGGGACGAGTCTGCTCCTAAATCTCGCCATAGCCCCCAAAATAATTTTGACCTGGCATGAAAGGCGGATAATGCGTCCCTATGTGGCTCTCAGCCCTAACGTCCACAATGTATTTTGCTGCCTCCAGCTCATCCTGCCCCATCCCTCAGCCCATGTTCTCTGCCAACACAACCCTCATCATCACCATCACCAGCAAAAGCCATCCCTGCAGTGACAGCTCAATGTCTTTTGTGGTGTCTGCTTGGCAGAAAACCCAACTATAAAGACATAAAAATGGATCCTAATTTCTTTTTTTTTCAGAATAAAAACAGAGCTTGATGGACTGGATTACTAAATCCTGCAACCGTGCCCAGAAACCAGGTGAAAATCCTTTTGCAAAGACAAGCAACACCTGGCTCCCCGGGATGGTGCACCCAGAGCGTGCTGGAGTTGGCTAACGAGGAAAGAAGACGTCACTACATCTGCTCCCCATTAAAGCTTCCCTCATTTAGCAGAGGGCTGAGCTCTACAAGGTTGCTTTCAGCTGGGGAAGAATTTGCTCTGGCCCCGTTAGCCTCTCGGTAACATCTGAATTTCTGTGCTCTCCCTGACCTTTTGGCACCAGCCCTGCTCCTGTTCCCCAGCCGTCTCCCTGGCTCCTGCCGCGGGGCCCCGCCAGCATTTCCGTAATGCTTGCAGCCATCGTGGGCTTGTGGCAGCTCCCAGGATGCCACTGGCACCAAGGATGGCTTGTGGAAAGTAATAACTCCAAGGGAAATGAAGTGCCGTGTGTTTTACAGGGCTTGTTTTGCCCAAAAACCCACAGATTTTGGGTCCTTTTGCTCCCACATGGAATGGCAGGACCCTGGAGCGATAGCTACATCTTTAGGGCATCACCCAGTTCAGCCTCGTGATTTTCAAATGACACTGGTGACATCGCTAGTGTCACATTCAAAAACCACAAGTGCAGGTGGTCCTGCCAAACATCAGGATTCAAGCAAAAAGCCATGACATTTCTCAGGAAAAATGCAGGTTTGGGGCTCTTGGAGCCACCAGACAGCAGGAATCCGGAGCACTCGTGTTTTCTGTGCTCCTCTGTAACCACAAGGGCTTAAAAACATCGCTTTGTACTGCAGGCAGGAATTTCTTATCACACTGCAAGCAGAAATTGGAGCCTTCTGAAAAGCAGCGAGCTTACAGGAATAAACCGAGGCTCCAAACCCCTTCCCTGCAGAGCACTCGTGGGGTCCATCCCTCACCCTCTGTCCCAGAGGGGCCCAGGGGCTGTCCATCTGTCTGTCCTCCCCCTCCACGAGGTTATCCTTCACGGGAGCCAGCCTTGGAGGGTGTCGCTCACCCCTCACACAGCAGATTTCCATCAGCTCTGATATTGCTCCTGATTTACACCAATTAACTGAGAACTGAGCTCCCCAAGACACCATGAGTAGTTTCAGCAGATGAAGTGAGAGATGAACTTGTCTGAACGTACGCCATTTATTATTCACCGTGTAAGTGCAGGTTCCCTGTCTGCTACCAGCCTGGGAGCTTTTCACTTACATACGTACATGCGGGATTTTAGCATCTGTGTCGTGGCCAGTGAGGGAGGGGAGCCAAAATCGTGGCACCCACCTCACGGCAGAGCCAAGAACCATCACGGCAGCGGTGGGACAGCCCCAGGACGTGCTCCTGGAAGCTGCTTTCCCCAGCAGAAACCCTTTTCCATCCGCTTTTGGCTGTATAAAGACAGGTGTCACGGTGGCAGGGGCCAGCACTTGTCACCAGATTGAAGGGATGGCTCCTGGCACTCAGCTGCCTGGCCGAGGAGGAGCTGCATGTTCTCCATTAATTGAAAACAATTGTGCCACTGATGCAGCCGTTCTGCCAGCAGTGGAAATGAGTGTGAGGAGCCAGCACAAACAACGAAATCCCCATAGCATACTGGGGAGATAAAGGCTGGGAAGAGAAAGAAATGCAAACAAACGCCTCACTCTTATCTTTCCGTGGTCCCCTGCGACTGCTGTGTCCATCCCTCTGCTCTGTTCACCCACATGCTGCCCTGTTTGCAGCCACCCCACTGTGTCCCCTCTTGGCTGCCTCTGACTGGTGCCTCATGCTGTGAGCTGAGCTGGAAGAGGGATGTGGAGTCACCCATCGCCCCCCAAGGTCCTTCCTCGCTCATTTGTGGGGTTACCTGGCATGAGGAGAGAGATTCATCAGAGTTCGGCAGTCCACCACAGTTCCCTTTAACCACTATCAGAGAACACTACACCGAGTGCAGATTTATTACCTCTGTAATGCAGATAAAATGAGATTTTGTGGCCCCGTAGTCCTGGCAGCATAAAGTAATAATGGAAACTATCTCCTCGAGTAGGGGATGCATCCTAGGAAGGAAGGGAGATGCAGGGGAGGTTAACAGTGTGTCCTCAGGCACTGCCAGATATCCTCTCGCCCGTCAAGCTGGACACAAGCCACTGAGCCTTCAGCCCACCGCACGGCCCGAGAGAAGTGTCACCGTTTGTTTGGTAGATGCTTGTTTTTATGTAAAAAAAATTCCCCAGCAAGATAAAACACGAAACTGGACAAATATTTTCTTTTTCTTCTAGGAATCAGTTCAAAACTAGAGAGGTGAGCAAGCATCAATAAATGCCCAATGAACCCGAATTCTGCCCCCACCTGAAATCCCTGAAGAATCCCTACGTGCCATCATCCCACATTCTCAACCTCTGCAGTTGCGAGCTCAAGCACTTAACTGGCACAAGCGTGACTCCTGCGTCCTGCTCCCACCACTGCTTCTCGCCAGCGAGGTAAAACGTGCTGCAGTGCTCCACCGTGCCGCAGGGTCTTCTTCAGATCCGTCCAGAAGCAAGTTCATCAAGCCAAGCATGAGGCTGGATTTGAGCCGCTAGGAAATGCACCCGCAGAACATCCTGCCCCACGAGGCAGGGCTCTGGCCAGGCTGACACAGCCTCCTCGCATTTCACAAACTCACACAGCAGATTTCCAGGGTCCAGCGGTTCCAAGTACAGCTGCAGGATCGGCCTTCCACAACAAGTCTTCTTCTTGGAATAAGAGCTGTAACAGATTGAATCAGAAGGCCAATTCCACTCTTTTTTTAAAATATTTTATTAATAACCCATTAGTTAAGGAATATAAGGACAATGTAGTCTTACACTTTAACACTAAAGAGTATTTGTGGAGTAAGAACAGTCTCTGAAGAAAGAAAGTTATAATTCAGTCCAGCATGGAACCAAACACAGACACAAGCTTCAAACGAGATCAGTTCTGGTTACACATCCTTACGCACTGTGTAGAAAATTAAATGAAATTTTATTTGAAAATATAAGCAAGGGAATACACTAACAGAACGAGATGGTAGATTTCTGCTGGACTAAACACCTCTTTTTCTAACGAAAGTATTGATTAGAAAAGACACGATGATCCCTTCAGCACATCTATTTCTAATGAGATCAAAACATACATAGTGCTGTGTTCAAATGCTTGCTTTCCCACACAGCGTATTTCATGGGCTGATCTCAGGACTGTTAGCTAGTAATGTAAAAAATCCACAAAACCTAGATGATAAGTTCTCTCATTTGAACTATTTAAACCAGAACTTTGCTGTCTGTTAAGTAAGAAACCAAATCAACGAAAAGTTGAAAGAGATTTTTATCCATCATGTGTAACAAGGAATTAAAAGAAACAAAAGGATGAGAACTGTGACTCTCGCAGCAGCATGGGGAATATACAGTTGTGCAGCCAAACGGTAACATTAATACTACAAAATTATGCCAGTGAGACAAAGCTGACATTTTAACAATGTGAAACAATATACACCAACAAAAAGTTGAACAGCAATAATCTTTAGTGTTACTGAAAGGAAGAAAAGGGAGAAAGGAGCCTGATGCGCAGGAACATATATTAAGTATGATGGGTAATTAAAGATATCAACAGTTTGTGTGTCTGTGAGAAAACTGCAAGAAAGCTACTTATTTCATGATAAAAAAATATATGCACTGGTTGTTTCAGCTTTACATGTGAAATGTGTATTCTCTGTCTTCTTCCACTCATTTCTAGTTGTCCCCCGTGTGTTCAGGACAGGGGGTTCCTGGGGTACAGCCGCCTTGGACAAGGACACCCAGATCTCTGCATGGGCATGTGGTCGTACAGAGAACATCTTCGCTGCTGACCGCCAGTCGCGATCTCTTGGCCTTGATTTCTGCAGCTGAGGTCTGGTGTCCCCGTCCACGGCCACCACAGTACCTGGACACCCTAACGCTGCCGGTTTCACCCGCTGGTACAACTTGATGGGGTGGAACAAGACCAGAATAAGCCTCAGTACGAGGAGACAAAGTATTTTTGTGATGCATAACCAGAATTGTTTGCACTCTGCTGCATCTCCCCCAAAGCTCTTGGAGGGTGTAACTTGCTGGTTCTGTGATCAGCCCGAGGTGATCCTGCGGGACGAGGCCACACTGCGCCGGCTTGCGTTGGCTTCAGTGACAGGCAGGGACAGCTTTGAGGCAGATGAGCAATGCTCACCCCATGCTATAAGACTGTTAAAGTCAGTGGAGGCAAAGCAGAGGGTGAAGGTACAGAAGAACACCCCGGAAACTGCGGCACACTCCTCCATCAGCCCCCGGACTCAGCCTCCAGCCCCACCGGCCCTGGATGGAAAGCTCGGGGCTGGTAATGACCTGCCCCATGTGCGGTGTCACGACAGGGAGCTGGAAGGAAAACTCCAGTGCCCCCATCAGACCCGCTGCTGGCCAAACTCCCCCCAGGGCGGCCCTCCAGCAGCAGAGACACGCGGCAGAAGCGGTCCATTGGCGTATAGTCATGCTTGCAGGCAGGTGACGTGGTTTTGGGGGTGAGAGGAAGCCACCAGGGGTTCCTCTGGTGGGAGCTTTGTGGACGAGGGTCCTTCTCCCTTTCTGCACGCCAGCAGTGGCTCTTCCACAAAACCACCTGCAAACCGAGGCCCAGTTGCAGGAATCTCCCACCACCCTCTGCAGCTAGTGCCTGCCGCTCCCCAGCTGGAGGGTTTATACCTCTGCCACTGCATCCGGTCCCACAGAACCGTGAATGGCCCTGATTGCCTGCAATAACCCTTCACTGCCTTATCTGTACCCCTGCTAAGCCATTGGTTTCAAAGTCTTGTGGCAGCGAGCTCTGGAGGTTAATTGCGCACTTCCTCTGCCCAGTTATGGTTTCTTGCCTTTCCAGCTCCTCGCTCTGCAGCGTTCACACACAAACTCCTGCCTAACCTGTTTGCTGGCACCGACTTCCAGTCTCTGTGCCACAGCCTTTCAGAGTCACGGCTCTTCAGAGCACGGAACGACATTTCTGAGACTCCTCAAGACACCAAGCAGCAGCTGGAGCAACAGAGCATCGCCAACGAGCGGAAATATGGCCATTTACCGGAACAGCGCGTCATGCTGGGAGGAGACGTGCTAGGATGGGGAGAGGTGGAAGCTCCAGCATCCTTCCCAACAGGGTACAGAAGTTTGGAGGTGCTCCTCTGCGGAAGAGCTGGAGTTAACAGGGTTTGCTGGAGGATTGCAAGGGCATGGGCTGGTCCGGCTCAGCTCCACACACAGGGTACACCAGGACACGGCTCTTCACAACAGAAGTGGGAGTAGGATGCTGGTGGAGCAAGGTTCTCCTTGCTGCAAGCAGTGGTACCTCAGTCCAGATTTCACCACAAAAAACACCAAAGTTTAAAGCCTTTTACAGGATCTCAGATCAGCACACAGCTCCCCATATAGCTCTGGGGGGCTTTTGGTTAGAAAAGAGGGAGATGGGCATCTTTTCCATCATTTTTCTCATCCCACAAATGACCAGATGTCTGAATCCTCCAGGAAGGCAGAACATTTACCCAACACCCAATGAACAGAATTACTGATCCTTGTTACCCCCGAGGAGCTGCTCTAATCCATAGCGTTCCCAAACTCTGCAGGCCTGGAACAGGGCAGAGCCAGGCTAAAGAAAAGGCTGAGAAAAGTTCACCCAGCACCAGAAGGCCAGGCTGAGATGTCAGCAGTAAGCAGTGTCAAAAAGAAGAGTCACTGGATGAGTTTCAAACGTTATCTGTAATAAACCCAGACCGACTGGTATGAGACCGAGGATTGGATTTTAATTTTTAACCTCTGGTGGTGCTCTGGTCTTTAAAAAACAAAACAAAATACAAAGCACTTTGGCCAGGACTCTGAGAAGCGACTGGAAAATTTCACCTCTTCATCCAAAGCCTTCAGCATGTCCACTGCTTACAGAACGCTGAGAGCTGCTCGCTGGAAAACAAAAGCATCTGAGACATCTCCACTTGAGCCCAAGGGAAAAAAGAAATAGATGTTCCCAAGATCACAAGTTACTTTTGTAATTGTTGGCTCTTTTTTCTCTTCACCAGTAAGGCAGACAAACTTCCCGCCAGCTGAAGCAGTCTCCTTTGGCCAGCTCCTGCAAAACCCCGTCCTACAGAGAAGCACAACCCAGTTCTCCAGCCACAGGGAAGGTGTCCCAGAGCAATCCCTCAAAACAAAGCAAGAGAGACCTCAGATCTGCAGCACTATGCCTTAAAAGAAGTCAACAACCAGTGCAAACATATTCTTTAGAAAAAGGCAGTATAAGAATAAGTTAAAACCTAGAATGGACTATAACAAAAGAGCAGACCTACTGCTTTTTTTTTTCTCCAACAGACATGAGGTAGTTGTGTTGTTAAGGAGGAAAAAAAAATAAAGAAAGAGAGAAGTAGTAAAAACGCTACTCTATACCACACACTACTCCACTTTATAAAATTAAATAATATAAAGATGTTCCAAGGAAATAAAAATACATGTTGTACATTAAAAGGACAGATGTGTACCTAAAATATTAGGTACAAGAACCTACATAAAACAAAGTCCAGGTTGGTGAAATGACCCAGACGCTGAAGATGGTTCTATATAGTACAAGTTGTTAGAGGCACTCGTAGAGTGTGTAATAAAAGGCCACTACATCAGCCTGCTGCTAACAGTTACTGCTGTAGCACGCACAAAGAGAGCCTTATAATCCTTTTAACCACGGGAGGGCAGAAAAGGCTGGCGGTTACAGCTCACCGCATGTGTTTGTGTTGGCTTCCACCCCCTTCTGGGACTCCTCGGACAAAATACATCCCAACGCTGCGAGGCAGCAGGTAGTGCCAAGGGGCTCCCTGGTGAAGAGACAGTTGAGAAGAATCGCTCGGTGTAGCTGCCTCTTCCCAGCGTTAAGACATCTTGCCAGTTGCCTCGAGGACTACAGAGAAGTGACAGCCCCGGTCTAAAGCAGAAGGCTCTGTTCTAGCTGTTGTTTCATGTCAGACTTTGGCAGATGGCTCAATCCTGCTCCCACGAAAACCAAGTTACTCATCAGCTTCAGCGGGAAGAAGACGGGTCCTCCCCAATCTACCCACTGATCTCCTGAAGGTGGTATGTACAGCTGACGGGTCCGATCCTGTTCCGGTGAGGCGCTGTGCCTTCTTAGCTCCTGTTGGACTCAGTGAGTGGAGGGCACGCTGAACCTCACAGGGACAGGCCCTTGCTCCTGCTTCTAGCTCTCCCATGATCAAAATCAGATTAGTTCACTCTTTAATGATTGTGGACACATGCCATGTTCTCAGATGCTGAGGATGACCTGGTTAAACCAGAGTTACTACAGAGGGGTTCCTCCTCCGGGGCCGGGGAAAGTGACTGGCACTTGACTGGCTGCACGTCCCCCCCACCTTCCTGGATGGAGTCTGAATCTCTGCTCTCCACCGAATCCAGACTTTCCCCGTGCCTGTGGAAGCCGTTGGTGAGCCCAGGGATGCAAACAGCCTCTGTTTTGTCAGGCTTGCTGTCGGTACATCCCAGCTCGTCCTGGGCCTGAACCTCGGAGTTGCCCACGGAGTCCACCAACACCTGGTTAGCGGCCTGCTGGGGGGTGGGAGGGCCGGGAGGAGCCAGCTCTCCGGAGGGGAGCTCTTCGGGCTCCTGGTCCTCCTCGGTTTCTGTCTCTTCGCTCTCCAGGGTGGGCAGCTGGGAGTCATAGTCTCTGTCAGAGGCTGAAAAATCAGAATGGACGATGACCTCTGCTTCCACTTGGTGGAGGTTGGCAGGCAGGTGGCTTTTCTTTGCTTCATTCTGTTGTCAAACAGGGGAAAAAATAAAAATAAAATAAAATAAAAAAGAAGATCGTAAAGTAAATGAAATTCAGATAATGGAGGCTGTGACCCAACCAAGCACTGAAATGTACTTTACAGAGTGCAGTGGGATGTACGCGTGCCTCTACTAAGCATTATTTTAAGGTTTCTTAAAGCTGAAGTCTTACAAAGCATCTCCAATCACCTCAGGATCATTATTCCTATTTCACATTTGGGAGAGCAAGTCCCAAGGGAGTGATTTGCTCGCAGTTTCTGGGCTGGCTGGAGCAACCGTTCCTCCAAGCCTCTGTCAAACACCACAGTTTGCAAAACTCCCCGTTCTGTTTCCAGGTGAAGGGCCAGATTTCTAGATGGTGAGCGGGCAGAGCTCTAGAAAAGTGGCTTCTGAGACAGCTCATGATATAGAGCCACCGCTAGATACCACGACTCCCTTCGCTCTCCTGGTGTAACCCTGGCTACGTATCACAAAATGTTCATTGGAGCCCTGGTCACAGCTTGCACAAGCTGGTGTAAATTTGAGCACTTTAATTCAGAAGTAAACCAATCGGTTCTCCTCCGCAGTGTTTAAGCTGCTGGCTAACGAGCAGGTCATTCTGCTGGATTTTCATTTAATAATTTAACAGACAAATTATTTTGGAAGCTCACAAAGAGCTCTCTGGGCAATCAGCACTTGGATTCTCAGCTGAACATGATTTAGTAGCAAGGAGACAATTCAAAGTATGGAAGTGATATCCCACGTGTCATTTACGCTTTCTGTTGAAGCCAACTTTGTGCATCATTTACATATTTTAACACTTTTCTCCTTTTGTTGACAAACTCGGATGGGTAAGCTGTGCTGTACATGGTGCCCAGTAACTGGGTTGTAAAACATTGTCTTTACTCTGTCCACAACATTAATTACATCCTGTGTATAATTGATTTTCACACTACTATCTAGGAAGGAAACATAGGTAGGTTACTTAGAAGTATTTGCTGGAGTGGAGGGTGGGGTGTGAACTTTTTAACACAATCAACACAGAAATCTTCTGGTGCAGTGTCAATGTGAGCAGGTGTCAGCTTGCTTGCCTGAGACTGTGGCACAATCCCTGTACACACTCTCCCAAACACAGGAGTGCATATTTATTCTAACAAAGCAATATCAGAGACAGGATTTCCTCCCCATCTACGCACCCACATAAAGCAGATGAATGCAGTGGAAATTGTTCTACCTGATCTGGAGAAGGAGTTTAAATCAACCCTTGATCTTTGACTCCTCTTACAGGCAAAAATGCAACCCCTCCTTCAGGCGAGCGCACTGGAGGTCTGAATTTTGAGCACTGCAGCTCCAAACTCATTCTGCAGGCTGCTTGCCGCGTGGCCACAGCAAAAACTCCAAGTAGACTGCTGGTGCTTGGCTCCAGGTCCTCAGCAACCGGGACTGCCACAGCCCTGCTGGCAACCGAGCTGGCTGGCCCCGCTTGAGCATCGCCAGGAGAACAGCCCAGGCCCTTGAGGGCTGGCTGGAGTCAAGACAGAAGAGCAGGGGAGTGTGGAGGCTTTGAATGATTCTTGGAAAAACCAACCAGCTTTTAGTCAAGTCTCATCAGTCTCGCTGGCATGCACTCCTATACCCAGGAAAAAAAATAATACCCAGGAAAAAAAATAAAGCCCGTGATCAGCCAACTAAAGCTAGCTCAGAGAAGAAAACATTTTCTCCTGTGCTGTAAAAAGGAGAAAAGGAGATAGGGAACATAAATGGAAACAGCCACATCAGAATACACAAGTCAATAAACCACCAAAGACACCCACCATCACGGCATCGTAAACCAGAGCTTGTAACAAAAGCTTCTGTCCGGCGCTGGAAGGGAGCTTCAGTGATCCGTTGACAGCAGAGAGAGGCTCTTTTGTGATAGCGTCCCCGTATCTGGCTATGCTGTTTGTCCAGGGCTGGTTGGCTGATTTATTCCATGAAGACTGAAAAGTGGGAGGAGAATAGATCCAATTATCACAGAGTCTTACCCTCATAAACCTGAGATGAGAAGCAGCTTGAAAAAAGGAAAGTTGGGGAAACACCACGGTGTTAGAAGACTCAAGTTAAATGCAGAGAACGCTTCTGATGGCATCAAAATGGAAACGCTCGCTGCAACGGGCTCACACAGCCGCTGCATTACAACAACCTTTATTGCTCTTTTACACGGTCTGACGCAGAGCGAGTGGATAAAAGTTGCCAGATGGTTCACAATGGGTCTCGTAAGGGGCCTTCCACTGATTCTCTAATTTTGAGGCCAACGGGTACATCATAATACAAGACGTCATTTAAAGGTCCAGTGAAATCAACTCCCTGCAAAGCTGCAAACAACCCAGAGCGGCATGAACCTACTGAAAACACTGCACAGCTGGAGGGAGCAGGGATGGTGGAAATCTGGAGCTGAATGGTTACAGCGTTTGCTTTGGCACAAGCGATGCTCTGCAGCACAGCGAAGGACCCTCACCTGTGTGCACTGGTGCGCCAGCACGAGCCAAAGACAATGCTGAACTGCTCGCTCTGCGGTGCAAACAGATTTCCTGCTCTAAGCAAGGGCTTGGTAAACACTCTGCTATTCCCCGTCAACACAGAGGCACAAAATTGGGGCCCTTATTTTTTTAAATTTTTTTTTTTTTGCAATAGACCACCAAGCAATTCTTAGCTCAGCTTTAAATCCCCTGGGCAACCAGTGTTACCTTGTTTGTAGATCTAATTAAATTATATGGGCTGAACGCAATTTGTTCTGGGTTCTCTCAGCTTCCCCTTGCAATAAACTGTTGAATGCACACCTCTGTGTATGGGAAATGTGTGCCTTTAAGAGCTGAAGTTATTTAACAGCTCAGACTATTAGTTCACAGGCAGAAAAGTATTTTCTTTCTAGGTTTTGATTTTATTGGGCTGTCCTGCATTTACCTGAGCTCAGCCTTGCTACCGACCCACATCCATATCCATTCATACACACGCACGCGTGCTCAGATCTAAGGAAGACACGAGCCAGTTATCTCTGGGCTCCTTCCACAGATGGTGCCTGGACAGAAGTGAGAGGGTGACACAAGGCTGAAGCAAAGAGAAAATCCCCACCCAACACAACTGCGAGTACGTACGTGCACACAGAATACCGGTGGGGCGAGCGTGACAGATGCGCAGGGTGAAGATACACGGCACGTCCATTCCAACCCGCTAACCACCTCTTGCTCACTGTCAGGCAGGAGGAACCTACATTTCTGCTCTGCACATGTGGCCGCTACTCACACAGGCCAGATCTATTCCAACAACAGCCAACGTAGTGCGAGTCCGGCCGCAACGGCACAGGAGATTTCTGACATCAGCCTGACCTTGCGTGAGTCATTCGACCTTCTTGTGCCTCTGTCCATCTGGCTGGAAATTAGGTAGAAATAGCTGACCAGATGTTGTGTGCGAGCCAGGCGTTCCTCACTCAGCTATTTAGCAAGGAGCAAATGCTACCTCGCGCTGTCGGTGCTGGCAGAAGGCACGTTAAAGCGCTCGTGGATGCGCTGAAGGTGCTCCTGAGCACCCTCTGCCCACCCTGGCTCAAGCACCAAAGGGTGGGACGCAGAGCAGCCTTACATCCCAGCTCCAACCCCACGTCACAGGAGCTTTGCTGCTGCTTTAGCATCAAACCTTCAGAAAACACGTAGTAAAGGGTCTGGTTTATCTGACAGCACCCTGCAGAACAGGGACGCCCAAAGCCAGCGCCGTGGATACCAAACGTTCGCTAATTTAGAAGTGGATGCTAGAGGCAGCGCCTTTGCCATTCCTCTCTCCTCAATCCTCAACGATATATTCCGAGCCAAAAGCATTCCCTAATTGCTCCCTTTCTAAGGGGACAATCATTAAACTACACTTTAATAGCAAGAAATCAACCAAGCGCTCACACACAGCTCACCAGAAGGAATATCACGCGAGCGCCCAAGGAACGTGTTCAATTTGCTTCTGCTGCCATCTGAAAGGCTTGCCGCAGCTACGGCGCTGACTGATGGCTTCTGTGCCTTTTCCAAGGAACATACGTTAGCGAGCAAATACTGCCTGGAAATTTCAGCGTTGAACCTACACAAATCCGCACACAAATGTGTGTGCTACTCTAGATGCTCACATGCATATTTGCCGTCAAGAAAGATCTGAGCATCGTACGCGTATACACACAGAGAGCAAACTTGCAAACCTTCTTGCAGGCATCTTGTGAATACCAAAAAAACGTGGAAAGAAACCGGCAGCTCTGCTGCAATCCCCGATGGACCATCTGTTAGCGGAAATGTCAATCTGCCGTGTTTACATAGGTTTTGATGACTCTGGGAACAGCCTGTTCGGCTCTGGCTGAAATTGGCTGCAACGAAGAACAAACTTGTTTTGTACCACTTTGCAACTTTCAACAAACAGAAAAAACGATCAGCCACACAACATGGCCTATATCCCACATGTTGTTCAAGCACATTATGTTTGAGAGGGAAAAAAAAAAAAATCCCTCTTGGGGCTCAGTCTCTAAGGTTGGGCAGCAGCAATTAACTCTAGGTGTGTTTTCATCGTAGACCCGAAAAAGGTCTTGTGTGCCTGAAACCTTCTCTGTTTTTTTTTGGTGTAATAAATAATACTATTTATTTCTACTCAAGGTGGGCTAGTGAACGGCTGAAGGAAGACAAGCAAATGTTCTCTCACTTTTTATAAGAGAGGAATGAGGACAAGGAGTGTCAGCCTAATATGAATTTAAAGAGGGAAAAATCCCTTTGTCAGTTCACTGCAAACACAAGAATGAAAACTAATAAAAACATCTTCCAATAAAAGGTGTTTCCATTACAGCTAAATCCTTATCAAAGCAAACAAGCCTTTTCATTTTAGCCTTTTCATAGCAGCTCTGACTGGTGAAAATGTGCCTAGATCATGTTACCTAGATCGCGTCTCGGTGACAAGTAATGATTTCATGCAAATATATGAGCTGAGAACGAACACGTAGGAAATGTTGATCCTGAAACCTTCCCTGGTTTATGAGGATGGTTATTTAAACTAGCTCGAAATCCTGTGCAGAACAAGGCTGGCGACATTTCAAACGTGCCCAGCTTTCAAGGATGTCATAGCAGAGAGAGAGGATTCATTGCTGAGCAGGATGGGGAAGCTCCGTGTCAGGCACACACAGAGGCATCCCTCCCCAAGCTGCCTCTAAACGAGACGCAACATAACACAGAGCTCTCCTCCAGCAGATAAAGGAGAACCTCTGCTAGCTGTCAACGGGAGCACGGCTCTCATCTAAGACTCTGCAGAAAACATTGAGACTTTTTTTTTCCACGCAGAAAAATTTCAACACGAAAATGACAAACAACCCGGGTAGATCCAAGTCCCCTGATGCATGACAAGCTTTTGCTCTCCAAGTCACGGGGATGCTTCACGGAAAACAGGGTCCCTGTGGGGACGAGGCCCAGGGGGAAGGAGCAGGGCAGCAAGTGAGGAAGGTTCCAGCTTGCAAGAAGCACAACAGCGAACATTTCCAAGCCAAAACGCTTGGGTTTGGCTTCATTCAATGAAAAGCTGAAGTCTTCCATGGAAAGCAGATGCTTTTTAACATTCTTCCCCACCCCCTAAATTGCTTGGCCCAAAAGCAGCAGTGACAGAGACCTCTGGAGCAAAGCCATTTTATCATCCTCAGTCCATCTGTCAGGGGAAACAGAGCTGCACCACCGCAGCCTGTGCCTCACGGTGTCATTCACAACGCGGGGTACCGAGGGATCAGCCCGGGGGTCACTGCAAAGGGGAAGAGAGGAAGAGAAGAAAAATCACTTGTCGGTGTATTTACAAATCCTCGTGTGTGACCATTGGGAAACACGCAGAAAGGAAGGAAAAGGCCCCGCTGAATGGCCGAGCATCTCCTGCCTAGCAGAGCTCTGGGCTGTCCTGAGGGGCCCTGTGCCGACCGGCCGCAGTAGCCCCTCGCTGTGCTGGAAGCAGGGGCTGGGTGGCCACAGGGCTCCCGCGGGCTGTCCAGCAGCACAAGGACTGTCCCACCTTCCACTTGCACCATCGGAATTTCCTTCCACAAGGATTTTCTCTTTCCTGTGGCTCTACCACATTCCTTGCTGTGGCTTTTCACAGCCCCAACAACACATAGCATGAGAGAAGAGAAGGCAGCAAAGCTCCTGGCAAAACTCGGTTCCAGGCAGGGTCTGCAGGGACTTTGGGCAGCCTAGCTTAAACTGGGAGAAGCCCCTTGCAGCACACAAAACTACCCAGGGAACCTATAACCCTACTACAATGGCCAGCAGCATTTTGCCTACAGGCAGGGACATGCACACACTCACAACTGCTCCTGACTCTGATTTACAGCTGTTGTGGGGACCAGGCGCGTGTGCCTCGGTCCGGCCATGCTCGTGAGTCCTGCCCATCTCCTGGGCTGCCCAGCCAGGTACCATCACATCACCATCCGGACACAGGGCCTCCCGGCAGCTGCAGCATAAAGAGGTTTTTGGCCTGAGTCTTTTTACCCTTGATTACACACGTCAGAGCACAGGGAGGATGCAGCGGTGCTCGGGGCTGGCTCAGGTGGCACTTCCAGCAGGAACTGGGCAGTGGAGGGAGCAGGGCCTCCTGCGTGGGAGCACATCTCCCTCCAGTGCCCACTCCCAGCAACAACAGCCTGTTGCTCCCGGCCACCGCTGGAGCTCTCCTTCACCTGCTAGGTCATCCTCGCTGGGTGACAACATGGCTCTCTGGGTGGCTGCACAGGGCTGCTCCTCAGCGATCTTTGCTCCTCTATGCACATCCATAAAAAAAATAATCTTTATTCTTCTAGCAAAAATTCTCAGTGAATTTAACTCTTGGTGGCCTTCCCTCATCCTAATAGGGAGGCAGAGATGCTACAGCCAGACTTGCTCCTCTTCTCAAAGCCTGAACTCTGAATACAACTGGACACTGCCAGCCTCTGTGGCGGACGCTGGGGCCCCAAGCTCTCAGGCTGAGCCACGAGCAGCCAGGTCTCGGCACTGCCCTCTCCAGCAGAAAACCTTTGTGTAAACCTCTGCAGGGAGGATTGCTGCTTTGGAGGAGAGACCTGGATATGCTGCCCCGAGAAAGGCCTCCCAAGGGAGGGAGCTTCCTCCCACCCCGACCTGTTCTCAGGGTAAGTCACCGTCGCTGAGAACATTTGTTCCTTATTTAACAGAAGAGCTGTAGGAAATTCCTCGCGCTCTTCGGCTTGGGTCCAGACAGGCAGCTACATTCCACCAAAACTCATAGATGCGGTTTGGCTGTGAACCGCCTCTCCTTCAGCTGGGCACTGATCTGCCACGGCACTGGGGGATATTAAAACCAGCAGAAGATGTTGTGTTTCCAGTACTCACGCTGCTACGAGCAGCAAGGACGGGTCTCGCGGTTAGCCAGGTATCCCGAACTCACCTTCCCTCCAGCAACACACGAGCGCATCGTCAATGCAAACGTGAAATCCCATGTGCTCACAATACATTTGTTTTACTGAACCTCCTAATTACTTTACATGCTCTCCCTGGGCTACAAAGAGAGACATAAACAGATTAGCTAAATTAGGCCAATTAAAGGTTCCCTAATGGAATGAAATGTTTCAGGCAAGCTGGAGAGAGGAAATGGGCAGGGAGAAGTGAAAGACAATGCAATGTCAGGTGCGAGCAGGGCAGGAAAAGACTATTTCAAAAAATAAGGTTCACAAATAAACCTCTTGTGTATCTTCAAGGGTATTTCAGTGAACACACCATTTATGGAGGATCCTGGAAGGCAGAGCATCTACTCTGGCCATCACGCGTTCTCACACCATCCGTGTGCCACAGCAACAGGAACAGTGCAGCTTTCCACAGGAGGACGTTTGGTAACTGCTTCCCTGGGGATGAAGGGTCACTGTCCCAGCAGAGGAAAAGGAGTGGCAGATGGCATGGAAATCCCAAACTTAGATCTGACAGCAGGGCTGAGCCAGTCCGTGTTAAACGCACGGCTGCCCAGCACCTTGCAGAGCCAGGACAAGATCACACCCTGATTTTCCAGCAGCGACACACCAAGCCCAGGGTGGGAGCCCAGCCACCACACACACAGGTCCTTACCTTCCTCTTGCCATGGATTATGTCCTCAGGGAGGCTTGTGTGGATGAGGCTGTGCACTTCTGTCAGTTCTGTGATGTCCCCCAGGGGCACGGGTGCATCCTCGGGGAGCGGGGACATGAGGGACTCCAGCTCATGCGAATCCGAGGTGGCACTGGGAGCCGCCACCCCTTGCCTGCTCCGGTGGTAGTAAGTGTGGTTGCCGGCTGCCTGGGAATCCAGGCCTGGCAGGGCCTCCCTGGGGGAAAACAAGCAAGAGCTGACATCTGTCGTGAGCCTCGCTTCCCTCTGTCCCAAACAGCCACAGACCGACAGACAAAGTGACCCCTTCTGGGCCACTCAGCCTGTCCCTGTGGAAGCCACCAGGCCCAGGAAGTTAACAAACCCTCTGCAACCATCCTCAGAGCTGTCTCAGAAACAGAACAGCGCCCACGCTAACACACACAGGCAATAATCTGGCAAATAGTATTTCTTCCCTTCTCATGATCATTTATTCTCTGAAAAACCCCTGTTAGTCTAACAATGCAAATTAAAGACAAGCTACAGCGAAAATAAATCCTACTAAATATGTTCCTTAGCTGGGTAGCACTCCCAAGACTCAATCTTTGTAGTAACTTGCCTTATACCGCATCCCAAACAGCCCAGCTGAGCATGGGGAAGAAGCCCACAGAGTATTTCATCTCCTTCACCTCCTGCAAAGGCGAGGCCACACCTACCTCTGCTTGCTGCTGCGGAAGCTGGCACACATGCAGAAGAGTATGCAGAGCAGCCCCAGGCAGACTCCCACGATGATTCCAGTGACAGAGTGGATATCCAGAACATCTACAGGGGAAGGACAGACACATCATTTCAGCTGCTCGCAGGAGAAGGTACAAAGTGCCTCATGTTCAGAGAAGCACCAGCTTCCCTAAAACCAAGAGGTGATGCCTCTGTACACACAATGGAAAATTATTACTTGGCAGTGACAATTCAGAACAACTTAAAGCAACCTGGCATCTATAGACATCCATTAATTTCACGCTACACAGGCCTGGCAGAGAGGCAGCAAGGTGAAGGTTGCATGTGCCCCTTCCGTAGGAGCTGGGATAGGGGAAGAGAGATTAAATTAGTCTGTGGGAAGTTCTGGAGCTGCCTGTAGCCTGGGCAGTGGCACATCTGAGGACTCTGCCGTGATCCTCCGCACTGGCCTATGGTCACATCTCATCTCGTGCGGTGACATCAGGTAATTATGTGTCAAACAGAAATGCTGCTGCTGACAAACCGCTGTCTTCAGCAATGCAACTCACTTCCTGCACCGGGAGAAAGGGGAGACTCGTACCAGACAGCTTCTCCCGGAGGGTGTGCACGTCCTTAACGTTCGAATAGGGACCAGATCCCACGACTGTCTTTGCTCCCATCTTGAAGAAGTATCTGGTATCACTTTCCAGGCCGTGCACTTCAGTGCTGAAGATATTTCCTGACCAAAAGCAAGAGAGGGTTAAAATGGGCAGTTTCAAGAGTATTCAGAGGCTGCAGCAAGCAGCCATAGGATTCTGTTGGACCCTCAGAGATGAGGGGTTTTGTGTCATGGGCTCTGCGAGGTAACTCCTACACCTCTCCCATACTAATTAACTTGCTGCTTAAAGAGCTGATGATACAGAGTGCACAGGGTGCTGCTGGCATACATTCTCCCAGGAATCACCGGCTGCCAGCCTGCATCTACAGGATGTTTGCTGGATGGTAACGGCTCTTTCAGCCATAGACATGTACGATTTCATGTCTCTCAGCAGTCATGCCCCTGGACTCTCCTATATGACCAGGAGCAAGGCCCATCATATGCTCCAAGAAAGCTGGCAGCACGAGCTCTTGAGCGTTTATTTGTACGTGCTCAAAGTCAGGCAAAAATCAGCGCAGCAGGACTGACAACAGGGCTCTGCAGGCAGGGAGGAGGGCAGGAGGAGGACCTGGTGGGGTCTTACCTTCTCGCGTCAGCAAGGTCCACATGTCATCAGGCTGCGTGTTGTTGGCGTTATAGAGGATGAGGTACTCCACAATGATGCCGTTGGGCTCGGCAGGGGGACACCAGTGCACCTGGACAGCGTAGGGGTTGAGCGGGTGCAGCCGCAGGTCAGACGGAGGAGTCGAGGGACCTGGCAGAGACAAGTGAAGACCCAGAGTGAACAGCAGAGAAGAGGAGAGCGTTCAGCCTGCAGGGCATGACAACTGCTCTGTGCCTTCTCTGAATCCCTCTAGGTGGTGCGACGGTCATGTCTGCAAGCATACATCGCTGAGTGAGCTGGGTGGGCAGACACCCCATCCAAGCAAGCTGTGGAGAGAGCAGAGAGCAGGCTGCTGAGCCCAACGCGGGGCAGGACTTGTGCACCATTGCTAACCAGCCACAGGAGATGTAATGGTGCTGATGAGACCATGCTTCAAGTTTGAGACTGTGCAACGTTGGTCATATTTGAAAAAATATTCCTAACAGACCTCTGCTCCTTGTTGCTTTCTTCTCCATCTTTCCCAAAGCCCTGCTTGAACTGCAACTAGTCTCAGCTAGAGCAGGACACACAACACCTTCAAAGCCCATCACTGATGCTCTGGGAATACCAGAGCTCTCCCTGATGAGTAGGATTTCTCTGAACCCAGAGGTAATCCCGGAGTAATAACAATTATTGCCCTAATTCTCTTTACATGCTCATCTCTGCAAAGCAGCACCCCTTTGATGGGCTTGGGAAAGCCATCAGGACACTTAGTGGCACTCAGGGACACCAGAGCTGGGAGGTGATTTGAGATCCACATCTCTCAGAGGCACATTAGGAGGGATTTGACAGAGATTCAGGTAAAACCAGGAGAAATCAGGATACAAGTCCCATAAATACTCACGGTCAGGAAGGGTGAACCGCTCCACCACGCTGCCAAAGGGCCCATCAATGCCAACACCGTTGGACTGCACGGCAAACTCGTACCTGGTGTAGGGCTTCAACCCACTGATGAGAATGTCTTCATCCGAGCTGCCGAAAGAGGACACATTCACAAGGCCATGAATGGTTCTTCCACCCACTGCCACCTTGGTACCTTACCAGGAGCACTGTAAGAGATCATCCTAACTCTGACAGGATTTGATTTTTCATCTCAAGCTTCATCTCCTGCAGTCATACGCATGCAAGAGAACTCAGCTCCCAGCTCCAGAGCAAAGCAGGTCCCCAGCCTCCAGGACCATTTCTGATGTACTTGCAGAGAAAAGCCTGAAAGCACAGCCTGGTTATGGGCTGAAAATTCACACGGGAATCCAGTTTTAAAATCTATCCCCAAATTATTATAGCTGCTTAAACTCTAGCAATTTTTAAACCAGACTTGTGAGGACCACCTCACAAATCACGAATGCTTTGAGACAAGCCACAACTGCACCTGGCTGTGTTATTAACAGGGGAACAAGCATGTAAGGTTCAACCAGAGCAGAACAGATGCAGAGACCTGACAGTAAATGATCCCTTGGTACTGAAGTCATAGACACATCCCAGTGCCACATTTCAGCAGTTCTGAATCTATCTGCAACCAAGGCAGACATTTCCAGCACGTGAAACACCCAGGAATTTGCTCAGTACTGGAGCTCCCACGCAGGTTCCTCCTGCCCTGTGTCTATTCCCGACATGAGCAATGCATGGCAGATGAACCCTTCGTATCCCTCTTTACCTCGTGTAGTACGTAACAAGAGAGGCGTTTTTCAGGCCCCAGGGGCTGAAGCGCACGGTGTAGTTGACAATCTTGACTGTGGTGAAGTCAGGCTTCTTCCACCTGAGCCATATGGAAGTCGAGCTGTTGGACTCTGCGTAGACCTGGACCGGAGGCAGCGGAGGACCCTTCTGCACAGGGGGATCTATGGTGCCAGACAAAAACAGATGTGGAGACAGATGACAGCAAGGCAAGGGACAGCCATCATGGACACAGAAAACACGGAATAAAACAGGCCCAGGTTGTGAAGCCTGCACCAATACGTTGGCCTCCAGTGTAAGCCTACACACCCGGTTAACCCTTCTGTGCATGCAGCAGTCCACGTTTTTTCTCATGTGTTGGCAAGATGACGATGAGGATCCACACAGCAAGGTGGTGATGTACTCCTGCGGAGCACAGGAGGTCAGCTTCAAAGCTGCCCAGCGGACAGGCCCACGCCAGGACAAGGAGGAGCCCAGGCTGTTCGCCATCCCTCAACAGACTGG
>VZTO01021174.1:0-14866 GCA_013400615.1 Syrrhaptes paradoxus
TTAAGACCTTTACTGTTGTGAAGAAAAGCTTGACAAATATATGCTGCAACTAGACAACTACAAAGCAAGCAGTAGAGAGGAGGCAGGAGAGCAAATTTTTCCCACAACACTGATTTTAAATAAATGCTGCTCACAGGAACAGGGGACTATTTCTTAATAGATCAGATCTTTCCATTCCAGAGTTACAACATAAAGATTCCAGTACTAGATAACAATTTTTATACAAGAAGTGTTTGATCTATGTAGCTAGGAGAGGTTCCCTTCAAAACAGTTGTTTGAAAGTTTGATTTGTTTTGGTTTGGTTTTTTGGCTGGGACAAAAATCTCGGATAAGGGAGGTTTCGCAGAAAAAAGCCTTCCCACAAGATTTTCTGCAAGAACTATTCTTAAGTTTCATTTGTGTGTGTGTGCATGCATGTATGTGAAAGAAAACTGCACAACACCTACATATACTCACACACTTTCATTATTATTTTTAAGTGTAGGAGATAGCATAGAAGGCAAGACAAAGATGATTGACCAATTCACAGCAAGCATAAAGCAGAGAAGACTTAAGCAAATTATTTTACTTTCACTGCAAGAGAACAAGAACATGCTCAGAGACAGCAACTGCATTTCCAAGAGCCATATCTTAACATTGCTTTCCTGTTAGTATGGCTGTGCTTTTTACGCAAATAATTTGTAAAAAGTACATAGCTTGGACACCATCAGATGTTTAAAAGATTGATAAGTCAAGTCATGCTATCATCAGACAAACTCTTAGTACTTGGCTATCGGAAGACTGCACACAAACTACCTGTGGCACATTACAGTAGTCAAACTACTATTGCAGAAGGTAGAAGTCTTATGGCTTTTTTCCTATTAAGTAGACTTACAAAGTATTCACATTTAAACTAATGCTGGTAACTGAATTGCCAGAATCCAGTTAGGACAAATGGACTTTTGAAGTTAAATCTAAAGCAGTAATGGTGAGTTCTGTTTAAATACATGGTTTAGAGCAAAGCTCCATTGTAAGCTGAAGATTTTTAAAAATACAGGCTAATTCTTCTCGGTTTTGAAGTCATGGTTTAGCCTTGACTAGATAAAACCAAAAGGAACCAGTCCTTTTCCTCTGTTCTTTTTCACTTTTCATCACAATGACTCGCATAATACGCTGCAACTAGAGTTTTACAACGCTTTTAAGATCAAGTCCATCCATGAACTCAAGCACCCTTTCAACAATAACATATAAACCTACCTATAAATCTTGTTAAAAGATTTATATGCCAGAAGCACTAACAAAGACTAGAGCAAAGATGGTTATGAAGGAGGAGACCAAAAAGAGCAAGCGGCACACAATGGGGAAAAAAAATTTGGAAGAGAAGGAGGCAAGAACGGGGAAAAGTTTAACTATCACAATGAGTTTTAGAATGCCCATTTTTTTAATGAAACTCTGGACTTGACCCAAGTGACTTTAGTATGCTTTACATGAGGCCCTCAGAGTGGGAAATGTCCAATTCATTCTTGTTTCTAAAAATGAACATTGGAAATCTCAATGCTTATATTATCTACACATGCCATGCTTGCACGATGAGTCTGTAATTCACAGTACTGAGGAAATTTGTGGGGTGGGAGATGAGGAGGAAGGAATGGGAGACATTATCAAGGACTGGAGACAGGAGGAGAGTCATCTGCAGTGCTCATTCAAATGGAACAAACAGAAGGTAATACTCTTCTACACAAACATACTTCACATCATGTAACCACAGAAAAAATAATTGCAATATTTTCTTTAAAGAAAAATACACATTCCCCGTGGATTTTCCTCTATTTTTGAGACAAAAGTCTTCTTTAGCACCTTTTTTTTTCATTCCTTATTTTTAAATACACTGGTACTTGCATTTAGTTTGTACAAACATTTAATAATGGGTAACAATGAGAAACTTCCCTCAAAGTAATCTGAGCTATGTATAACCTTCTAATTCTATTTTTGTATGGTGCCAGGACCCTTAAAGCTAACCCTATAAGAACAATTCAAGTAGAGTACAAACATTTTATGGATACATATTTCAGTTTTGTTTTCTCCACCAGTAAAACTTGTTTTCCAGTACTTTAAACAAAGTAAAAACATCAAGAATATAAGAGCTTCTAACAAATTCACTAAAATTCAGTGCATTTTACTATGGATGGTAGCAACCCAGGCTCCTTCCATACTGTACCACAAGAAATGTCTGAAAATAAGTTCCTATTTTTCCCCAGGTAGACATGATTTTTCAGTTACATACACAGACTATCAATATGTAAACTAGACAAGTACAATATCTGGTCTTTTATTATTAACTATTTTCACTGGAGTGTAACAAACCTCAAGTTAGCACTCCCCTGTTCAATAGCCTCCCATAAACACCTGAAAGTATCAATCACGTTGTATCACAACAGTCAGGAGATTTAAACTGATCACTGGCATATTTTGGGCACACATTCCACTGACGTTTGCGCAGAATGGTGTCAGGGACGGGTTAATTGCCTTGGTTCTTTATTAACCCTGTTACCAGGGAAGCACACACTTCCCACTGCACTATCAAATCCCAATACCTAATGAGCCCTTTTGCTGAAGTCACAGCTGCTTATCAGACAGAACCCTGGGCATGGGCCATTCCCTTCTCCTTTCTGAGGAGGGAAGCCCATGAATGCAGGCAGGAAGGAAACAGTGAGCTCCAACAGGCACCTCATCTGAGCCACTGAGAAACCTGGCCTGCTGGGAGCCCTGCTGAGTACACCTTCCCTGTAGTATGTAGTATTCTCTATGCACCCAGCCACGTGGAAATCTTAGGTGGACTTCAAAAACAAAGCCAACCAAACTCACACTCACAGTCTGCATGCTCTTCTGTAAACAGCTTCTCTGTTTATAGAGTGGGGATAGCAGAATGCTAATAAGTGAGATATTTTTATTTTGTGGACTAGTGAAAGTTAGTAAAGTGCTTAAGATTAACAGATGGAACATACCAGTTCAAGGGCAACAGAGAGAGCATTTGACTAGTAAGCAGCAGAATAGGATGATTAAACCATATAGTTCTTGCCCAAAAAAGTTTTCAGGACAGCTCTTTTGCAAGAAGCTATTTCTGAAAATTTCTAATGAAACCACAATAAAATCTGGTAAGTTTGTTTTGGTTTTTGTCTCTCCAATGACAAAATCTGCCAAAGAGATGCTAAACTACTCAGTCAACTTCGAAGCTCTTCACTAGGTAAAGATAGAAGTACTTCTACCATACACAACCTCTTGCTCAGTGAGCAGGATCTGGCTCAAGGATGATGTTTACAACTGTTCCAATTTGATAGAAATGCTGAAAATGCAGTCTGGCCTCCAGAAAAGCTAAATCTAAAAAAGAAAAAAAAAGCTGTAATTGGCACGCTATCACTTTATCTGAATCCAGAGTGTATCTGAAAAGAGTTTTTAAGGAGTGTGGATCTACTAGAAAAACCACTCAGTTCTTTCAACTTGCTTGGCTTTGTTCTCCTAATAAGGTCATCAGGTCCATCTGTTAGAATCCCTTTCCATTTTCTTTCCAAATAAGAATAACAGCACAGTATCCTGAACAAAGAAAAGCCACAGATCATACACATATGTCAAATATTTTCTTTTTGATAATGCACACTGTAAGGTTTGCTTACTGAAGAGTCAGTCTGTTTTTCCCTGGGGTGGCATAAGGCAGGACAGGTTAAAATTATTACACCAGGTCCCATTCTCTGGAATGACGCAGTTCTGCAGCCTCCTCTATTATTACACAGCGCACATACTGTACTGAGGTTGTATATTGGGTGTATTAGAAAACAGATCTCCTGACAAAAATCTTTTATGAGCTTATTCAACACCACATCTGAAACAACATAAAAGAATCAAGGTATTTTCTGGGCCATCACACATCTCTGTCTACATTCTTACAAGAACATACCAGGTCTCTCACAAACACACAAATCACCTACCAATTTTGAGGGATTTGAGGTTACCTACTAAATTAGGCAGAACAGAAAATGCTCAGTTTTGTCAGCCAATGGGCTACATCTTTTTAAGCTCCCTTCTCCCCTCATTTAAGGATAATAATTTAGCAGATGACATGCACAATTTAATATCATAGCTTCCAAATGTACAGACCTAGAGACCGAACAGGCCATTGCCAGTCTAGAACACATTATTCCCAGTAATCTAGCAGAGGTGTTACTAATAATCTAGCAGAGGGGTAGTGAATTTCCATACAGTGATATAAACCACCACAAAACAGATTTGGCACCTTTTAGTTTGTTTTCCAGTGAGGCACGTGGTACTGGTTCTGTTGTATACATTGTTGTTATAGTCTACATACATCAAATAAACACACTTTGTAAACCTCTCCTCAAATTTATCCATGACAAATCGACTGCTTAGCTTTTATGCAGGAGAAAAGAAAGCACTCTTTTCTCTAGCCTTGACCTTAGCAAGGCTTTCAATAGAATCACAGAATCAGCTGGAAGGGACCTCTAGAAGTCACCTGGTCCAACCTCCCCAGCTCAAGCAGAGTCACCTGCAGCCACTTGCCAAATATCTCCAAGGTTGGAGACTCCCCAGCCTCCCTGAGCAGCCTGCTCCAGTGCTCAGTCACCCTCATGGTATCTTTGTAAACAAGGTGGGAACGGATGGATTAGAGGAGCAGACTACAGTGAGGTCAGAAGCTGGCTGGACTGAGCAATTGGTGGTTCAAATGACAGGAAATCATTAGCAGCATTCCTCAAGGGTCAATACTGAAGCAGATACTGTTTAACATCTTCAGGGCCATTCAGAGGGCTCTTGACAAGCTGAAGGAATTTCTCAAGAGAAAACTCATGCAGTTTGACAAAAGCAAATACAAAGTCCTGCACCTGGAATGGAAGAACCACATACTAGAATTACCAATCCAAGAAGATAACCCCACGCTTGTACAGGCTGCAGAGTGGCCAGGTTGCAGCTCTGCAACCTAGAGGTTACAGGGTGTGGGAGGAACATCCAGGTGGACAAGACAAATGGCAGTCAGTAGCGTGCTCTCACAGCAGAAAAGGCAACCTGTATACTGGGTTGCATCAGTAAGAACGTGAGCCAGCAGCTTGAGGGATATTATTATTCTCCTCCAGTCAGCATTAGTAAAGTTACATCTGGAGTACCATGTCCAGCTATGGGTTCCCTAGCACAGGAGGGACAACACAACCCCACACCACACTCAGAGGTCTGCTGAGATGATCACACTATGTCTGAAGAGAGATTGGGGGCAGACTGTTTGTTTAGCCTAGAGGATGATACAGTTACAACCCTCCACTACCTAAAGGGACATTACAGAGAAGACAGAGCCAGACCCTTCTTAGAGGGGCACAGCAAGAGGGCAGGTAACAACTCACAGCAAGGGAAATTCTAACCAGATGCAAGAAAACACATCTCCACAACAAAGGTGGTTGAGCACTGAATCAGGTACCCAGAGACCCTGTAGAACCTGCACCCCTGCAGATATTCAAAACTTGGGTGGAGAGGGCCCTGAGCATCATAATTGAACTTTCAAGTTATCCCTGCTTTGAACAGGAGCTCAAACTAGATGGCCTCTAGACCTAAATTACTTTATGATCTGCCTGGAGCATGTGAGGCTTCTGACATGAAGAGTGTTTAGATATGACTGTTAAAGAACTACATGCAATCCCTTTCTGAAGTGGTAATACAGAGGTCCCCATCACCCTCCACATTTGGGCTTCTAAGAGCAGATTCTATACTCTCACAGAGCTCTGGGTCTACACATACCAACAAAAGCCAAGCCTTTACTCCACATTCTTCAAAACCCAAGCCTAGATGGCAGTACATATTACTAGATTATTAGATAGAGTAAAACCTAGATTAGATTTAAGAGTAACATGGGAACCATAGCCCTTCACAATAACAGTAAATTAATGTCTTGTGGCTTTATAGCCACCACTCTGATTCAGGGGATTTTTTTTATTCATTATGAACAATTTCCATATCAGGGATGTCAACAGCTTAATAGAAAAGTTACTACATCACATTGATCTCAATTTTATAATGTTTAAATTCATTTCTGTTTCTCATCATCAGTAAATACATTTTTCTATCACAGCTTAGGTAACCGGTAGCTGGACAACACTGGTAAGCCCACACAAGTAAGCGCACATGCATGTACACTATTTTGCTTTTGTCAGCTTATCTAAGAAAAGAGGAATAGAACTTCAGCCCGTTGACCAAAATTTAAGCTTCATTTTCACAAAAATTATATAACCAAAACTGTCTGGGAGGTGGGCAGGGAGACACTAATTCAGTTCCACCATCTATCACATTTCAGGGGAGTTTAAAGGCACATTTCTTAACAGAAGTAGAAATCTCTTAACATTTAGAAAAAATAAAAGAACAGAGAATAACAGAACATTTTTCACTGCCATCCTGCCTCATATGGCACTGGGAAAGTTTCCCCTGCCCACCTATTCTATTCAGAGGAATACTGCAGGCACACAAGACATGCAAAAAACATAACTGATCACTTTTCTGTGAATCATGACATGTTGCTGGCAGAACAAGGGAAAGCCCATGTAATTCTCTTTTCTCACGCAGCTGGCAAAGCAGAAGGCAATATACCAAAAATCTGAATAAAGTTTCAGTGCATTGCTCAATCACAATCATGAGATGATGCACTTCCAGTTTTCATGTTAATGGAACTCAAACAAGTTGAACACTTCATGTTATCAACTTTCAGATGTCTAGATATGTAAAACCAAAATTTCAATCTCTCAGGTTGGATTAAAGGTTTTGTCCTACCTGCATGAAGATAAGCCAGCAGAATTCATGCCAGAGATGTCAGAATCCAGTCTTATCATTAAAATGTTAGCTAAATCCCCTCAAGGTAGGAAAATGAGGATGTGGATAATTGGTACTTTGGGCTGGAGGGAACTGTACTTAAACAGACTAGCCTTTTCTTGTGTGGATGCATAACATAATCCAACACGATTCTGCCTTTGATGAAACCAACAGCTTCAACAACTTTAAGATTCCTTGCCTAGTTTGAGTCTTCCTACAAGAAGAGACTTTCTAAAAAATGAGTGCAGACATGCACTGAGACAAGATCCCATATCCATACCAATATAACAGTTGTTTGATACCTCACTGAAACAGAACACTTATAGTTAAAAAGTCGAAGAAATGTTGTGGATGCCCCATCCCAGAAGGTGTTCAAGGACAGGCTGGATGAGGCTTTGAGCAACCTGGTCTAGTGGAGGGTGTCCCTGCCCGTGGCAGGGGGCTTGGAACTAGATGATCTTTAAGATCCTTTCCAACACAAAACATTCTGTGATTCTTTAAGTCACATCGCAGACAAATATATGTAAAAAATTTGAAGGCGCACACAGCTACAAAAGGAAGGAGGTATGAAAAGAAACTACTAGCATTCTTAATTATTGTCTACCCAGAAGTTTCTAGATGTATTTGGTTTTTTAAACACATAGATTTGATAATAGATGCTACAACTGTCTCATTCTAGTGGTATGAAATGGGATTAGAGGAACAGATGATGTTTCTAAAGAATGAACTTCTCTATCTAGTTTCATACCTCTTACCAAAGCGATTTAATTTTCTGAAATCTACCGAAATTCTTTTTCTCAAAACTAGACAGATGTACATTCAAATATTTATATGCTAAAAACCCTAAGCTTTCTGATATCATTAAACAAATGAAAAAGTTCTCTTTTTTCCCCATACACTTATTGTAAGAAAGTACCAATCACAGAGAGAGAAATTCAAATATCTATATAAGGCCAGAAAGGTGATTATTGATTTCAGTATTTTCTCCTGGAGGGTTTGAGGCTGAAAGCCCATTTTTCATTTAAAACACAAGACCTTGTGTCAGTATGGACTTTCAAATCCTTTTTCTAGTCAGTCCAGATTTACTGGAATAGTAGGTAAAGCCAAAAGAGAAGGTATTTTTTAACACAGCAGCCACAAGTTGGAAAGCTCACACTCCTATTACAGCCCCACCTAGAACGGACACTCAGCAAACGGGGCAACAGGCATTTTAAGCTCTTTTAAAAACAAACTCTATTTCTGAAATTGCCACTTAGAGGAGGTTTCCAAATCCTTGAACAAATAGGTGTCGGGAGAACTTAGGTGTCACTAGAGTTTGTTATTCACGCTTAAGGAAGAGGAAGAGGAAACTTCACAGAGCCTGAAGCAGAGAGGCACCTGGCGCTTGCGATCACAGCAGCCCCGCCGCCAGCAAGCCCGCACGAAACGCCACCACAGCCACCTTCGCCCACGCTTGTCCCAAATGAAACACAACAGAAACCTTTCGCTACCCACCCCCAGCCTTTCCCCCCTACCTTCCACCGACCGCCCGATGCTGTACAAGTGGGTGAGGGAAGGGTAGGAGGCATGAACCTTCTTCAGGTACGCCTCCAGCTCCTCGGTGTGGTGGTACTTGAAATCCAGCGCGGCCGCCACGGAAAACAAGCAGAGGATGCCCACCACGTCCTAGAAAGAAACAGATGAACCAAACAACCGAGGGGACCGGCGGACTTGTCGCTGTCCCCGGCGGCGGCAGAGCCGGGGACAGCGACAAGCCCGCGGAGGGAGCCCTCCCGCCTCAGCCCATCTCCCCTCACAGACAGCAAGTGCCTTCCCGCTTCTACACACAACCTCCGCTCCTACCCCGGCGGCCGCCCGCATAGTGCCGCCGCTTTTCCACAACTGAAGCCCCAGCGCCGGGCGCGGGCCGCCATCCCCCGTCACCGGCCTCGCCCTGCCCCTGACTGACACGGGCTTCATCCAGTCAGGTCCCCCCGGCCCGCAGACACCCCTCCCCTTCTCCCCTCCCTCTTTCCCGCCTCGCCAGCGGCTCCCACCTGTGAGCGGGACGGTTCCTGTCAGCGCCGCGGCGGGCGGCGCAGCCTTCCTTGTTTTTTGGGTTTGTTTTTGGTTTTTTGGTTTGTTTGTTTTAATGGGAGGTGTGACAGCTGCCCGGTTCCGGTTGACACGGACCCTTCCTACCACTGCTCTTCCTCAGGGCCTGTGTGGTCCTGGGGTGTGACCAGGGTGTCAGCACCTGGGGCCCAGAGACAAAACCTGCTGTGTGCAGAGGGACTCTTGAGAGAATTTAGCTGCTCCAGATCTAACAAAATCTCTGCCTAGCGGTTTTGTATTTTTTTTTTTAAGATGAGTTTTTAATAGGCTTGTATTTACTTACTGAAAGGACTGGATTATATCTACAGAATTAAATGCTTTTCTTGGTTTTGCGCTAACCACATTGCCTTGGGGATATGCTAGTCTTGGGATNCAATGACAGAAAAAGGATATTGAAGGAAATTAACCTATCAGCCAATTCCAAATAACAAACCCTGCATTCTGAATAGCAAATACTGTATTTAATAAAAAGTTCTTGTTGAATAGAAAGTTACTATTAAATTAAAATTTAACCCTAAATCTTTAAGAAAAAAGATCAAACAACACTTTAACACAAGTACCTGTAGTATCCCAATGTACCAGAGGCATATGTATCAAAAAATGGTGGTAAGATATCTACGTTCAGACCCCTCAAGTATTAGTTCATGGGAGGGACTGCCATATCACATATTACAAGGGGTGTAGGTAATGTACAAGGCTGCTTGGTTAGAAGAGATGTATTAGGCTTCTGTTGAATAGTATTCCTTCAAGCATGGCATTTTGGGGGGGAGGGACAGCCCCAGAAGCTTTCTTGCATATTTTAACTCATAGCTTGACAAGACCTCTCGCCTATCACAAAAGAAAATTCTTGCAAGCCCTAAATATGGGTGTCTTTTACCTTCTCAACAAAAACCAAAAAGTTAGTAGCCAGTTAGGGTTACTTGCATTTGTTTCTTGGAATGGGAGAGAAACTGTGGGGTTACACTGCAAACATGTCTGCAGAGAAGCAGGAGGAAGGAGTCAAGTATGTGAGCTTCACATTTGAAGTTATGAGGCTTGAATTTATTAGGCTCCTTGAAAGATGATCTGGAGACACCCCTTGAGTAAGCAGGGAAGAAAATATACTCAGGTGGTAATCCAACATATACATACTTGGAAACTGTCCCAAGATAATCACATGAAATCAGAGAACTCTGACTCCAAAACAGAACAGGGTGTTGACAACATGGTAAAAATCACAGAGGGCTGTAAAAGCTTAGTCTCAGTGAAATGACTAAAATCACCTTTGGTACTAGGTAATCACACAGCGTTATCTCCTTTGGAAATTACACCACCCTTTAATGTAGCCAACATAGTCATGGTTAATGAGAGCATTACTGTATTTAAGAATGTTTAAAATGATAGATTGTTTCCATGCCAGGTGCTTTCAAGTTAAGACAAGTCAGACTGTTTGGCAATATTTTGAATTACATGTGACAGAATCAAACTTTGAAGATTTTTTTTTCAGCCTGCACAAAACTCAAAGATACCTGTTCCTCTTGATTCACTTTTCAGAAGGTCAGTTGAATCCAACCTGGGCAAATAATACGCTGGTATACATATGTGCTGGTTTTGGCTGCGATACAGTTTGTGTTTGTGCTGAAAACAGTGTTGATAACACAGAGATGTTTTCCTTATTGCCAGTGCTTACACAGAGTAAAGGCCTTTTCCGCTTCTCACAGCACCCCACCAGCGAGGAGGATGGGGGTTCACAAGAAGTTGGGAGGGGACACAGCTGGGACAGCTGACCCTAACTGACCAAAGGGATATTCCATACCATATGACATCATGCTTAGCATATAAAACTGGGGGAAGAAGAAGGAAGGAGGTGGGGGGGAGAGTTTGGAGTGATGGTGTTTTGTCTTCCCAAGTAACTATTACGCATGATGGAGCCCTGCTTTCCTGGAGATGGCTGAACACCTGCCTGCCGAAGGGAAGTAGTGAATTAATTCCTTATTTTGCTTTGCTTGCGTGTGGGGCATTTGCTTTACCTATTAAACTGTTTTTATCTCAACCCACAAGTTTTCTCACTTTTACTCTTCTGATTCTCTCCTCCCTCCCACTGAGGGGTGGGGAGTGAGCGAGCAGCTCTGTGGTGCTTATTGCTGGCTGGGGTTAAACCATGAAAACACAGTTCTGGGTAAAAGTTAGTACCAAATCCTGAATTAAATTAACTCAGTCATAAATCTCCCATTGGCATCAGTAGTTCAAAATCAGAGACTACTGTCTGAAACTGATTGCAGTTACTGTTCTCAGCACTGCAGTGGATAATGACCCCTATGAGGAAGCCAGATAAAGAGAAGTCCTATTGCTGTAAACACCATTAATTGTTCTCCTCTCAGTGTCCTTTCAGATCATCCATTCAAACCTGTTAACAAGAAACTATTAAAGCTAGTACCTGAGCATGGGGTTTGTAGGAAAAACATGCAAATTTTGACGTGAAATTCTCACCCATGGATCTCAGCGGAGTTGCTTGGGAGTATCTCGGGACGGGGTAATGATGTGAGTAGCCGTGTTGCCCTCTAGTGACAGGTAAAGAAAATCCTGTCACAAGCAACAGGTATGAAAAATTCTTCACACCGTAGTTAGGTAGTACTGTAAGACTGACACTTTGCAGACACACAGTTAAAATAGGTCTCAGCAGTAAAAAGATCTTCTGGAAGCTTTAGTGATTTTGGAGACTAATTCACAGAGATGATTTTAGAATTTGGAATTTTATGCAATGTTTTGTTATCTTTCATGCAGGATTTCTGTACTTTTCAAAAATTAGTAAGGAAAACCAGTGTCCCACATTATAAATTAAGCTTCAAAATATTTTTGGCAAGAAATACACAGAGGTCACTAACAAGCATTAAATAGTTAAGAATCACCACTGCTGTTAAGACTTTTTCATTTGTAGGCATACAGACTACAGCTTCAGGTTCTGTGCACCAAGGACCTGACAGTCAGATTTCTGGTGTGGGAAAAACATGAGATAAAGGCTTTCTCAAGTGAGACGGACCAGACAAGTGAGTTCAGTACAAGTGATGACACAGACACATGACTTTTTTATAGGACAGCACAGTCCTGGATTAGTGTAAACAGGGATGCCCTGCTGTGTCTGGTAATCTGCAATTAGAAAATGATCCCAAGGGAGACTATTAGCAGCTGGTATAGTTTAGAGCTGTCCAGACAAGCACTGAATTAGCTGGAGAATCTGGAACCACAACTAGCTGCCTGACAAGCTTCTCACTCATCCCATCTTGCAAACAGCAAAATCTGCATACAGCAGAGATTTGGGGCTGCCATATGACAACACATTGTCATGTGCTGTGGTGGAACAGGTCAGTTCTGCTCCACAGGGGGTTGAAGCATGGGAACACAATCTCGTTCAAGACAAATGTCTCCAGTGTTGTGTGCTGGGTATTGTAATACAGTTGGAAAACACTTCGGTTTTGTTTTCCTTCTCTTAAATTGGGTTATATTTGCCCTTTCAGCAGTTCTCACAGAATTAGATGTAATTTGAAGATAAATTGTCTCTGGAAAGACATAAGTTAATTTTGCACCTGTGGCATAATATGTCCCTGGGTAGGTAACAGCACAGGACTAGGAATGGGGAAAGCCAGGAGGGTTTGGTGGGAAGCTCAGTGGGCTGGGGAATGATGGATTTCAGGGAAGCAAATGGGAGGAAGGAAGGTGAGGAATGTCCATAAAGGTTTTGAGGAGGTGGGAGGATGGAACAAGGGCAGAAAGGGCTGGAAGGTGGAAGGATTATGGATACTGTTGTTGGAAGAAAGCAACTGAGAGGATTTGGGAGGTGGGTCATGTGGAAAAGGACTGAGAATCGTCTTTCTGCTCACTAACATCTTGCTAATCTGACCCCAGGATAACAAAATTTGAGGTATTTAAGATGTTGACATAGCATCTTGTCAGGTATGCTAATATATATATAAAATACATTGCAGTTAATACCATGGAAATTACAGAGATTCTTCATAGCTGTTTCCTTCTTGACATTATGCAATACTTCTGAGTAATCTGAAATGCATCCCAACTGGACTCATTTCAGTCTTCAACATTTGGAAAAATTGCCAAGCTTTGGAATAGCGTTTTGCCATTTTTGCTAATTACCTTTGGATCAAAATATCTTCCTAATTGCCATTGTCAAGAATAATGCAACACTCTTCCTCACAATGATGGCTACTCTGCCTCCTTAAACAAAATTCCTGCAGGCCACTTAACATGTTTGTTTCAAGTAAACAATGGTGCCATTTCCTGAACAAGAAATTAAGACATTTTTGGAAAAGTTCATTGTGTAATAAAACAATCTGCTATTTCTCTCCACTGATTTATGCATAAAAGGCTTCTACACAGACAACCAAGTAAACAGTTTGCACTGAAATCTCCTATGGTGAAAAGTACACATTGTGATGTTTTGAACGAACCTTTTTCTTTTGGGAGGGAAATGAAAACGGAGCTTTCTAGATATACAATATCTATGATCAGCAGTTTAAAAATGAATGTTTAGTGGTACAGTAAACACACTTGCTTGACCTCACTGAAAGCAGTTGGCAAGCCTTTTATTGGATTAATCTGTACTGGCTGTGTACTGGTTAGACCATCATTTATTAAACCATATGGCTCTGTGAAGTCTCCATTTCTCCAAAGATACAGGTATGTTTTTTTTGGCCAGCTTAAACCAACCTAAACCTGAGCTGCCCCTGAGAGAGGCATTCCTGCATCCGACCCTGCTGCCTCCCTTTTGGCAGTGTGAATTCTTGAGTAGCCACATGGTCAGCTGGAAGCTAACCCAAACACATGCACACAATCCAAAAAATGTCTTCATTTTCACCTGGCTCAGCTCCCTGATCCAGCCCATACAAGCACTGGCCTTGGCTGAGGGAACAGAAAGGCTCAACAGCCCATGGCGGGTGAGAAAGAACTGAGAGTGAACTGCTGGCTAGAGGTAGGAGGTATGTGATACCACAGGTCAGCAGAAAGTTTATTCGGAAGAATGAGCTGCGCTCAGAAGAAAGCGACTCCTGTGCTGTGCCTCAGTTCTGGCAATGACTCGTTCCTTAAAGATAGGGTGGACATTAAATTCTCTTACTCTCCTACTCCACTAATGATATTGGAATAGTAGTGCTGAATTTAACTGTAGATAAATCAGTGCTTGTCAAGCAGTTCTGCAATTCCAATTAAATAAAAAATAGAGAAAGAAAATGATATTTCAATTATGGAAACCTCTGTTAGGCTTAGTCTGATACTATTGCTTATTCTCTGTAGAAAGCGATAATATTTTGATAGTTCCTCCAGCCAAATGAGCCTTCCAAGGCAACTTGTCATGACAGAAAGCTTATTAAGGTTACCTTGATACAATCAGTATTTGCAAACACAATAGCCTGCACAAAAGAGCATTGGAAAGAATAACTTTTAATCACAGATGTTTGTAAGTCCACAGAGAAAAGCTGCTCCCATAGTGGTTATGGAGGCTGGCTAAAGAGCAGCCTTTAACAAGATACAACCCAGAAAAAAAACCCCAAAGCTTCCAATCCTCCAGCTTTGAAGGTAGTTTGTTGGAGGTCATGCACAACCTCATCAGAAAATCAAAAATCAGGATGAAAACAGTTGTTGCTGACATCAGACAATTTTTTTTCCTAGTTCATATGTTACAGAATGATTAGAAAACTATAAAAGCAGTCAAATTTTTATATGGAACAAGAAAGACCAGGTAAAGCTTTGATTTTGTCTTGGATCCTTTAATTTTTACATGATTAAGCTTCTTTTAATGATACTTGTTTACAAAGACTTTTAAGTGATTTCTTACTTTAAAATGCTTTGTACTTAAACTAAACCATGTAAGGAGACTTGTTTTGCTACCACAATGCTTCCCTAAGAGTAACCACTATTTAATTTTTCCTGCACAGCCAAATAGATGCTT
>VZTO01021176.1:9548-34918 GCA_013400615.1 Syrrhaptes paradoxus
CAGGTTGCCCAGGGAAGTTGTGGATGCCCCATCCCTGGAGGTGTTCAAGGCCAGGCTGGATGAGGCTTTGAGCAGCCTGGGCTAGTGGAAGGTGTCCCTGCCCAACACAGAGGGGGTGGAACTTGATCTTTAAGGTCCTTTCCAACCCAAACCATTCTATGACTCTATGATTGTATCTCTGAGAACAGAGAGATACAGTTTTCAGGGGAGATTCCTCACAAGGGGAAAACATACCTCACTGACAAACACGAGGGACCAGCTTATTACAAAAAACGCCACCCTTTTAATATCTGCCTCTACCAGAGCTCTACAATGGCAGAGAGAAAAGATCTAATCGAGTAAAAGTGATACCATTTCCGTCTTCTCACTGATCTCATCACTTGAATGCTCTCAGCTCCCAGTGCTGTCCAAAACTTCCCTAATTGACCTATTCCATTGCTCTGTCACTACTTCTCCCTAATATGTAGCCTAAATCTTCACAGATGACATTTAAACCTTTTATTACTGCCTGCCTTAGAAGAGAAATACACAGAAACCCCGTTCCTCTGGCACGGTTATTTCAGGGTGCAGCCTGCCATTTAAAACTTCCTCTGCAGCTTCAGGCCTCCATTGTACTCTGTTCCTTATTCTGTCCTGGGCACAGTGTTGTTCTGCATGGTCAAACTAGCTTCACCATATAACCTAATACAATGCAAAAAAAAAAAAAAAAAATGCTCACACCATACCATCAGGATAAGCAGTTTGAATGAATAAGCACTTCCAGATTCATGCTGGCTTCTGCAGGTCTATAAAAGCCAGCGACATGGAAAAAGTAGTGAAGAAAGCATTGCTCATGCCTTTTTCCAGCAGAAAAGATAAGGAATATGAACTGATAGCAAGGTCAAAACAATCAAGGAGGTAAGTAGCCATGTGCACTGAAGCTATGGATGAGAATGTCTTGGCACAGGATACTGTGGGTGATAAAAATAAATGAGTTAAAACAATAAACTGGATGGATTCAAGGCAAGGAAGTCAACTGAAGGCTCCTAAATACAAGGATGTTGCTTTTGCTTCAGCAAAGTCTGCAGCCACAGGTGCCTGGAGGTAGAGAAGGTGTATTGGGGATGTACTATACACACACCCGTCTCTTTCACTCTCAGTACTTCTGTTCTCTGCCGCTACTAGAAACAGGACCTGAGCTGGGCTCCTGGTCTGACTCAGGATAGCTGTTCCACATGCTGAGACTTGGGAACATCGCAGCAGGGCAAACACATTAAGATGTCTCTTTGACTGGCTCCAGCTTCATCCAGCCACCCAGATTTATTAACCTGGTGCTAGCAGTGGTAGTGCCAACTGTGGCAGAAGAGCTGGTCCCAGAGTTACAGAAAAGCATTTGTGCTTCAGGAGGGGGTCAGCTATACAGCAGGTGGGAACTGCAAGTTCACACTCAGCGATTCAACCAGATTCAAATAAATCACTGCAACCCCCACCAGCTACTGCTATCCTCCCCCCTCTCATTACTGCCAGTCCTACATCCTGGTTTTGAAAATCTTTTCCAGTAACATTGGGAAATGTGATTTCAGCCTGTTCTCATATGAAAAAAAACCCCAGACAGTTACCCCAAGCTCAATGCAGAGTTAATTACAGTCATAGCTAACCAAGCTTAAGAAACAGTCTGTGGCCCCACACAAAAATTATGGGTGCATGTTCTTAAATCAGGCAGGTATTAGAAATTTGTGTTGCAACAGACATCCTTCTTAAAAACAGGCATGTAAGGCTTTGGAAATAGAATAGCTCTACTTAAAAGGGGAAAACCCCTTTGAATCAGCTGAGGATTCACTGCTCTTTAAACAGAAACAAGATATAATCTTGCCTTCTGACAGAAGACAAATGTAGACTTCCATCTCAAAAAAGCAACTGTTCTTAAGAAAAACTGTCACGACTTCAACAGAACACAGCTCTTCATAATTAAAGCCATCAAAGTTCAAGAGGAACAAGCGACAGAAGAGTGTAACACCAGCAGAGGGATTTATCTGACTCATCAGGGAGATGGAGCTCTCTGTGCTCTGAGCCCCTCAGATGCAGACCAAGATCCTCAAGCAGGGTACAGCCATTCTGATCGCAGCAACAATAGCAAACCTACCCCTGCCCAAACCACCAGGTTTTCTGCCAGCTGCACTTAATTAATTAACAAGCTGAAAATGTCTGAAGGCAGCTTTTATTTTCAATGGTAGATAAAGGAAGGAGATCAAAGAATACAGTTAGGAAACTGGCATCAACAATTATACACAGCACAAGACATGTCATGTTGGGGTGCTCCCACATCACCCCCAACACAGTGTGAAGAGCAACAACAGGTTCCCTGAAAGACAGTATGCGGCTCAACTTCAGGGTTAGAAGTTATGGCAACTTCTTGAGAGCAGGTGTGAGAGCACACATGCTAACTCAGCATCTTGAAACCCTCACCAGTAAGGCACACCAAGAAGTGCACAGGCAGCAGCAGATGTGCAAGTCATCATGCTGGAGCAGAGTTTNTACCACCGTGCTGTGAACTTGCAGAGAGACTGGAAGTGGTTCAGACTTGATACAAGCTGCTTACAACATCATCCTAGTCAGTCTAACCAAAAAGGCTGATGTAGCCATTGACAGAAGGGCTGTGGGCTATTGCACAAAGCAGCAACACAGCATTGGCCTTTCCCATGCTTATCAGTCACTGTTGACACTAAGTCACTGACACCTCTGTCCTTAAGTTGCCCCTTCTGGTTATCTTCTAGCCCCTCTCCTGGCTCAGGACACCTGATTTGCAGAAAGCTAAACCAGAAATAAGTGAATAGCTTACTCTGGTTTTAGTATCTTGAACTTCATTGCAGAGGGTGAGAACAAAGTGAGATCCTGCAGGGACAAGGGGGGGCTCTGGCAGGACCACCTCACCTTGCCTTACAATTTTGATCATTCAGGGAACCATGGCCTGAGTGACACTACTGCACTAGGAACTCCCCAACACAACAGCCACACCAGGTCAGACCAAAAGAGGTCCACCTAGCCCAGCACACTCTTCACAGCAACGGCCAGGATGTAACACCGAGGGGCTGGTATGTCTTACATCTTACTGGCATTACCCAGAACGTGTCTGCAATTTAGGGACTTTCCCAGGAAAAGGTGACATCCTTATGAAGTGGGTACCATGCGGAATTCAGCTCCTTCAGAAGGCTCTGCAACTGAAGATCTTGCCCCAGCCTTCTTGGTGGCAGCACTTAGCCAGCTGACTCTTCACCCCTCCCTCATCACAGCTTACCATCTTGCTTTAGTACACTTGGAGTAGTCTTCCCTGAGGCAGTGGGCCTGAACATCTAACAAAACACTTTGTACACTTGGTCAGCACCTTGAACACTGTGTCCAGATTGAAGGGTTTCATATGAGTGTTAATACACTTTTTGTCTCTGCATACTGAGCAGGGTAGGCTATACATACACAGCATGCAGAACTAGTAACTAAAATCTGCCTACAGGTTTAAATATGGAGTAAACAGAATCATATATTTTCCCTCGTAATTCCAGTTCCCAGGTTGACCCACTCTGCCTGTGCTACTTGCAGCACTACGACAAGATTGCAAGCACCAAGTTATCCAAAAGGAGCATGTGCTGCTTATTCTGCTCTTAATTTTAAGCAGATTCTGAATAGATTTTGAGGGAACATGAGTCACTTGCCTTGATCCTGTTCAAAACAACTGTTTCTTGATGGAGAAACAGGAGTGGGGACAAGTTCTGCCGAAAGAGACGCAATTCAAATTTGAAGGTACCATTATATCAACAAGCTGGTACCACCACATGAACCCCGAAGAGTTTGCCGCAGCTTTCAGAGAAAAAATGGCACGTTCTTAGGAAAATTACCCTATAATTCAAAAAGGAATACACTTCTGCATCAGGCTTGTTACACTACCCAACCCACTAAAATGTACATTTATTTTTAACAAATTCAGCTATCCTTGATGTCACACTTTTATTCGGTGCCTTCCACCATCTGCCCCTGATATCTGGGCTATATTAGCCAGTACACGTCTAAGTACGCAACAGAGTTTTAAGCATCTCACCTGCCCTGGGATCCTGATTAGTTTTGCAAAACAGACTTCCCTGCTGTGCAAGAAAAGTCTAAAGTCTGAGCAAAGTAAAAAAGGGCCCCACTTCAAACAAAGTTACTCTGTCCATATGAGGGTTGTTAAAATGCACAGACATGAAGATTCAAATCACCTACATCAGAGACTACTCAAACTGGTAGTTAAATGGACTGCTTGCATGGAATCATCATTATTCACATCATGCATGCGGCTTGCTTCAGAACAGGCTCATTTTAAGCACCAGAATCACAATTTTGATCTAATATATTCAAAGAGGGAAAATGTCCCTAAATGCATTTAGTATTCTGCTTCTCATAACAGATGGCAACAAAAAAATACAACATGACTTATGAGTTGACCAAGTTTCTTCTGTTAAGAAGGAGTGATCAAGTGCATTATAGTAAACAGCATCCTGAACAGCAGCCCACACCCATGCATCCTACTATATCCTCCTGATTTGGAAACATGTTTTCTCATTAGCTCAATAAAGGCCTCTCTGAAGAAGAGATTTAAAAAAAAAAAACACAAGACAAAATTAAAAAAACCTACATTCCAAAAGCCCAAACCTCTGCCCATTACAGATTTTCAAACATGTATAGAGTCAATATAGTAATGTAAGAATTTTTTTGTACAAACATGCATTCTGACCTGTATTGATATTGCAGCAGTTACAGCATCACTTCTAACACAGCAAACACCTAACGTAGCTACACTTTTGTAGCTGCAGCAAAAATCCAGCATCCTGTGCAACTAAACGTATTCTTACAATAACCCTCAAAGGAAGAGGGAGTTCTGAGATGTGTTAAACTGCTTCTTCACACAAAACTATGCTTTTAAACTAAATGAAAGTGATCATTTGCCTTCTATCATCTTACAGAAGCCCTTAAGGAGCTGCAATGACAAAAAAGGTGAATTTAGCAATTCTAAGACAAAACTCTATGTTTCAGTCAAAACACATACACCAGCAACTTATTTCATTCTAAGGCCTTTTTCAGTTTTTAAAAGCATGTAATAAATAGGCAGCTGTACTAGGTATTTGGCCTTTCTTCTTAGGTATTGTATGTCCTAGAATTCTTTAGCTTTCAACAATAACAAAATAGAATTATTAAAAAAAAATCAAATCCAAATCAAATCAAATTTAAAAAAATCAAATCAAATCCAAAAAAGGTTTGCTGTTGTTTTTTTTTTAAAAAAAAGCTTTTTATAAACAATGACAGACAATCTTTTTCTGCATTCAAATAGGCAGTCTGGGATTCCTTCAGAGGGTGAATACCAACCCCCCCAGTAAGGTTTTGGTAGCAGTGGCAATACAGTGGTGGCTTCTTGGAGGCTTCCTTGGTGTCCAATAGAGCCAATGCAGCCGGCTCCAAAACGGATCCGCTGCTACCCAGGACCGAGCCCATCAGCAACGGTGGGAGCACCTCTGGGATAACATAGTTAAGAAGGAGAAACGAAAATGTTGCAAAAAAAAACAGCAGAGGAGTAGAGGAGTGAGAATATGTGAGGGAAACAACTCTGCAGACACGAAGGTCAGTGAAAAAGGAGGGGGAAGAGGTGCTCCAGGTCCTGGAGCAGAGATTCCCGTGCAGCCCCTGGAGAAGACCACGGTAAGGCAGCTGTGCCCTTGCAGCCATGGAGGTTAATGGTGAAGCAGAGATCCATCCACGGCAGCCCGGGGAGGACCACATGCTAGAGCAGGTGGATGCCTGAAGGAGGCTGGGACCCTGTGGGAAGCCCGCACTGGAGCCGGTTCCCGGCAGGACCTGTGGCCTCTGGGGGACCCAGGTTGGAGCAGTCTGTTCCTGAGGGACTGCACCTCATGGAAGGGACCCACGCTGGAGCAGTTTGTGAAGAACTGCAGCCCATGGGAAGGACACACACAGGAGGAGTTCAAGGAGGATGGTCTCCCACTGGAGCAGGGGAAGAGCGTGAGGAGTCCTACTCCAGAAGAGGAAGGAGTGGCTGAAGCATGTGATGGACTGACCACAAACCCCATTCCTTCTCCCCCTGCGCTGCTGGCAGAGAGGAATGAGAGAAATCAGGAATAAAGTTAAGCCCAGGAAGAAAGGAGGGGTGGAGGGAAAGTATTTTTAAGATTTGGTTTTATTTCTCTCTATCCTACTTTGATTTGATCGGTAATAAATGAAATAAATTTCCCCAAGTCAAGTCTGTTTTGCTCATGACAGTAATTGCTGAGTGATCTCTCCCTGTCCTTAACTCATGAGCCTTTCGTTACATTTTCTTTCCCCTGTCCAGCTGAAAAGGGGAGTGATAGAGCGGCTTTGATGGGCATCTGGTGTCCAGCCAGGGTCAACCCACCACACCACATCAAATTTAAGGAACTGTAATAGTAAATTAAATCAAATTATTCTAAATTAACTTAGGGACAACTCACTCCTCTTGTCTGGATTGTATTTCCAATTTTTAAACCAAGGAGTATGTGCTGTTTAATGGTGTAGGATCAGAAAGCTGCTGAAGCTCTGCAATTCACCTACATGCACTCTAGGTTTCATATAAAAAGTTTTAAGTTTTGAACTCAATAATATTGTGACTGGGAAAGAAAACTCAACATTCATTAGTTTAATGACATTCTGGAGCCAAATTTACTGTCAGCTGTTATGTAATCTTCCCTTTTGATTTCCCAAAGCAAGATGAAATGTGCAGCCTGCCAAAGACAAACTTTCATATTACTTAACAGCTGGAAAAATGCATATGACAGGGATTGAAGGCAAAAGAGTAAATTAGCTTTTAAATGAAAAATAATAATGGAATAGAAGTTAACAATGGTCTCTGCCCAGCAGGGAAGTGTTGAGTTCTCCATGCTGAGTCACCGAAGAAAAGGTCAACAAGCAAAGCCCCCTCTCAAGCAACTGAGCACCAAGGAATTCTTGCCTTAATTTCATGTGAACTGAATCAAATTGAACAAATCTTTACAAATGAGACTTTCTACAAAAAAAGGAAACTGAGAACTTGGTACAAAACCAGATGCTGGTAAGAGGTCCCTTGACACGGTCCTATCGAAAAATATTACTGTTGCCTCAGGACATCAAATCAAATATGTCCTCATTTCTTTTACAATAAAATTGGGAACAGGATGCAAAGCTCTGTCGGCACACAAAAATTTGACTCTGAAATTGCTTAGAGACTGTCAGGCTCACTTGGCCAAGCTAGGCAACACTAAGAAAGATTATGAATGTTGACAACAAGTGTATTTCTACATATCTCAATTGTAAACTTTAAAATATTTTGCAGTTCATAACAAAGTCAGCTTCATAAACCAGCAGATCTTTAAAAGAACAATCAAGACAGATGCATGCATTTACCATGGCAGTGCTGTACCAAACTCTTCTGCAAGTTGTTCTGGTTACTCTGTCACTATTGCACTCAGGTACCACTTCTAACTGGAAACATTTTGCAACCCGGTCTCTTAAATTGGGGGTGACTTAAGATGAAAGTGAATAAAAACACTTAATTCTGGCTGTAATTTTTTCAGAACACTGGAGACTCATTAACCAGTAGTGCAGTAATGAACATTTGTGCCGTAACTTGTTGCCTAGGCAACAAGGGACTGTACTTATCAAGCGTGAAATTAGCATTAGAAAGTAGCTCCTATGGAAATGAAGTAGAAGCTATTGTAGCACTGTAGCTTCCCACTGAAATGTGAACAGTTGTGATGCCCTCCAAAAAGAAAGTGAATACTTGCAGGGGGATCTTTCCTCTGTTGCAGAGGTGAGTCAGCAGTAACTCCCATTAAAGTACTTATAGTCACAGTGGTGTTAATTCAGCAGGAGAAATTAATTAGCAATTCTGTAAGAACATACCATAATTTAAACAGTAAGGGAGAGGGAAAATTAAGGTCTGGAGGGGAAGGGCAGGAAGTGACTCAGTTTCTGTATATTAGGACAATCTATTATACCTGCTTTATCTTCATAATGTTCCCCAACACCTACTCCGAGCTGAAGTTCAACATGCACCTTGCTTGAAGGTGTATCTGAAGGTAGTCTAATGGGAGGATTAAGTTGTTTCACCTAATTACACAGTGATGCTCTTAGCTCTTTTCCAACAGGGAAGCTTTGTGAACTTCCACAGCAGAAGTCTCGCACACAAGAACTGTTTCTCCATCAAAACAGAAGAAATAGCTGAACCATGAAGAACTTCATGGTTCGTCCTTGGCCCACCTCCAAGAGACTCAATTAAAAGCTCACATCAACTGTAAAATGAAAGACCTCTCAATTTCATCTCATTTTCATCATCCCTTGAAAGTTAATGTCATCTGCTAAATTCAAGATACAGACACAGAAAGTTCTATCCCTTTGTGAGCCTTTCATAAAGGACCTGCTTCTAAGCCCTTCAACTCTTCCTAAGCATTCTTGGTTTCAACACTCTGTGCCTTTCCTGGGTCCTTTTCTTCTTCAATGGCTGAACTACTTGCCTGTTTGGATTTGTACCGCTGCCTGGCCAAATGCATGATCAGACTACAGAAAGTATAATGGGGTTAGTTAAGAGAGTGAAAAAAACATTAGTGACTTCAAAACCTTGGAGGAACAGTTAACTTTGCCAAGCCAGACCTGCAGCTATGCCTGATGAGATTAAATAACACCCTGTGAACAAGATTCATTAGAATATACTAGCTCCACTGGGAAAGCTATTCCCCAGACCCATAAAGCATCTTCTCATTACTAACCTGCTTGCAAAAACCCAAACAACTACGCAAAAGCCCCATGCCTCCAAAGATACAAATCCCCCAGCAAAACAACACACAGTAAGAGAGTCTATAAAGCTGGACAAGTAGGCTTTCAAAATACCACACAGACCTGACAATAATTGAAAGCCTCCACACCTGCAACCAGCCGTCATTGTGGATGAACACTGCATACACCCCAGCAGTTCTAGATGTTTCTAGATTAAAACACATTACATAAAATTTTACTCCTTCTAAAGTTTATATATTATGGTTGTGGATGTCTCTCTGCAGCTAGGAACCAGAATCATATGAACTGGTAGAAGCAAGAATATCACTTTTTGCCACCAGGTCTGAAGTGGAGTAGTACGTAAACACCTGCATTAAATGTCTTAGGAAAGTTATTTTTGGTTTCAGTAAGACTTATTATCCTAACATGAAGGTGAACAAAACAAAATTAAACCCACAACATGACTGAAGTTCAGGTAAAAGGGTTTACTTGTTTGACAAAGAGGGGCTAAGAGGGACTTCTCGTATATAAACCAATAATTATTAAGACTGGCTTTAAGTCACACCAAGCATTTGTGTTTCTTGCAAACAAGTATGCTCATCTAGATAGTCAAGTAAACGGAATACTGGTGACCCCAAAGATCAGAGAGTTGAGAAGGTTATGACGCATGCTACACCGGCAGAGTTGTGGTGACACAAGCAATGAACTACAAGCAAGGTAGGTGTGCGTTCACAGCTCATTAACTCCTCCGCGGTAACTGCCTATATGGAAACTCTTACCTTGCAGTACACGCAAGGCAGCCAGCTCCACTCCTGCTCAAGGGTCAAGTTCTGTTGCAATTAGCATGTTATTTATCCACTACGCTAGCAGCCTGTGCAGGCCTGCCATGTAGAAACAAAAGCCAACATTGGTCTTAGCGTAACAGCTCAGGGTAGCAAATCAAACAACTTTCATCCTGTTCAACAACTGTTTGGCTTCAGTTAGAGATATTGTGCCAGATATTCCTTTTTTAAAAGGAGGCAGCAACAAAATCAACACTTTTCCACAGACTTTCTTATTTAATGAAATGCCACCAGATGAAGAAGTTACAGGCAAGATAATTGTCCACAGACAGCATGCACAGAGAAGGACATGACAGGCGTTAGTCAGAACAGAGCATGGTGATTATGGTAGGCTGAAGATGCACCAGAAAGGAGAGGAAACACCTATTACTGCTCCAGTTGTGGATTGGTATTTAATTCCTGCGTTCTCTAGAAGGGCAGCAATAACAAGCAAGCCATCCCTGTTCTCCACCTGCACTGCCATCACAGCCTTATTTAACAAGCACATAACATCACTTTTAACCACAGCAGCAGAGGAGAGATACACGTACAGCTTCAGCTTAAGCAGAGCTGAGTGGTTTCTCTGTAGAAACAGCTGTAAGAGGTTAAATCAAAGATGCCCCAACCCAGAACCTCTTCTCTCTCCAGGCCCAACAGCAGATGCCCAGAGCACACAGACAGCACTCAGCAGCCTTCCCAGGGATGCTCCTCCAGCCCCAAGCAGTTCAGTTCATAGCCCAGGGTCATGCTTGGCTATTAATAAAATAACCCAGCCCACAAAATTTCTCCTGTTCCTTTTTGCATCATACAGGAAGTTACAAGAGAAAATACAGGTTCAAAATGTACATTATCAACTAGTCACTGGCCAATACAGGTCAATCATCTCTATTGCAGATGGCAATGGTTAAATAAGGTTAAAAAAGTTCAGCAAAAATTAGAAGCAAGACTTAAAATTCAGTAAAAGCAATAGCCACATCCATAAAGACTACCAAAAAGCATAACGACAAACTTGAAAAGGAAACAAATTTAGGCTTAACTTAAAATCATGGTTGGCCACCTATACCTAGATTAGGCGTGGCAGATATCTTCCACCATCAACAGCTTTCCATTAGTTTCCTTCCTGGTACACGTGTAACTATCAAACCAGCCCCATTTCAAACAATCACCTTGCAAAACACCATTCAAGAAACAGTCAGGAGTTAGATGTGCTTCGATTATGAGCGATTTGAAGCTGCAACACTGCTGCAAGTGCATGCTGATAGGCAGGGGAAAGGGAAGGAAGGTAGAGTACTGCCTGACGGCAGGAGGAAACTCTAGAAGCAAAGCCACGTTCCAAATATCAGGTAATTGCTTTCCTTATTTAGGTCAGGGGAATCATCTCAGTCACATATTGTGAGCCTGCTATTTTTGTACAGACCAGCTTTCACACTGAGCAAAGACACTATGCTTCCTGGGTTTTGTTTTTTTAAAAATAATCCTTAAGAAGATACTGATGCCAATTCCAACACTTAAAGCCCTACACAGGTCAGACCATCTGTTTCTTAACTCGGAAGGGGAGGAGAGAAAAGTGGATAAAAACACCTTCCCCTATCCTTTTACATAAATCTAAAGCAGACAAAGACTTTGCAATAAAAAACAAATTATCTAACATACATCTTCTGTGTTTCCTCCTATATGACACTACAAAACACATTTAAAGAACGGAAATTAGCAATAATGAAAATGCCTCAAGAATTTGCCCAGGAAAATTACTTCTCAAAAACCAGCTTATGATTCATTTTTTATTACCTCTACAAAATTAGTTTGCCAAGGTGGGGGTGCAGTTTGTGGTTAGACAGGTACTGGGAGAATTCTTAGTAAAAATCAAAAGAAGAGCAAGGGAGGGGAAGAAGGGACTGAGGAGGAAAAAAAGCAAGCCTAGCATCACTGATTAGTCATCTTGTGTCCTTCAAAACCCAAGTCAGCACAAACAGAGTTTCTCATGGACTGCACATGAAGGAGGGTCTGTGAGACGAAGATACAGCTTTTCTCATGGTGAAAGAACAGCTAGCAAAGTGGAGTGCTGTTCTGCCCCAAACAGCAGCTCTTTTTGTCAGACATCAACAACTCAACATACGCATTAAAATAGCTCTTGCTTTCTCACAATTCACGACCAGCAAATTATAAAAGACAGTTTCGGGTTGTTTGGGTTTTATTTTCCTGTCTCCTTTTTATTGATGAAGGCAGTGGTCAAGAGCTATTCATCTCACATGGTAGAGATCATTTCCACAGCAGAAACCCAGATATCCCCCTAGCTCTCTAACCTGAGTTCCTGTTATCCACTCAACCTTGCTCAGTCTCAACAGCCATGGGAGGCTGTTAGGAGCCTTCCAAGACCCGTGGTATATAAGGATCCCGTTTCTTTGAGCCGTGAGCAAGCCCATCCCACATTAAAGAGTAGGAAGTAAGCTCCACTGAATTAAAAGGAAGACTTTTGACAGGAAGATAATTGAATTCCATTCCTTTGTCAGGTACTGCTCCTTGCAGAAAAATCAGGAAAACAACACTGGAAATAAAGCCAGCGCCAGTGACACTAAGCTGGTAAGACTGTTCTGTGTAAACACTTTTTCTCTCCCACCCTCAGAAAATTCAAGTCAAATAATTTTTAAGTGTATTTATAAGATGTTAAAAGCAGGACCTTGAAAAAGCAGGCTCTCAAAGCCCTTGCTTCAACCTGTTCAAACCATCATATTTAAACCAGATTGCTTAGAAAGCAAATGCGCGGGCTGTTTTTCCCACAGTTTTACAGACTGCTATGCAGGAACTCAATAGCATCTAGGAGGTTAAAAACATGTTTTCCATACACTTCTCTGGAACAACAATGAGGGCAGTGCAGAGCTAACCCAGGGCTGAACAGCAAAACAGTCATATCTGCAAACGTGCACATTCTTGGCTATAGCTGTTTACAGGTTTGTGATTCATAATTAATACCCCCCAATGAAAACAACTACTCATGTCTGAAAGCCCTAAAGCCACAACGAGCTAATTACTAATAAAAGCTCCACAGTCTCGGTTAAGCTGTGGGAACGTAACCAGGCACAGCAAACAGTGCGATGGCGAGCAAAGCTTCAACACTGCGGGTACTTTCTGATAAACCAGCTACAGTTCTGTCTCTTCCCCTTTCCTTTACCCACAAAAACAAAACACCTTGCTCCCCAACACAGCACATGAGAAAGAAGATGAAGAGACAGCCCAAGCAGGAAGACCAAGCAAAACACAAAGCCCCGACACACACCCGCAGGTTTCTCAGGGGGACACCGTGGAGGTTCAGTGCAGCTGTCACCTGCAGCCAGGCTCACAGCAGCGGCAAGCACAGCACTACACAGCAGGCACGGCGGACATGCTGCACCCTCCACGATGCATCAGGCAGGACACATCAAGTTGTGCCGTGCAGAATGCATACTCGATCTAAATGCTGCTTTTTCCAGGAAGAACTGACAAGCTGGTTTGAGAGCTACAGATTTTTTTTTTAAAGGGCTGTTGTAGTCCATTGTCCAGCAGCAGAAAGTCCTTCCTTGTAGCACCAGCAGTGCAACAAAGACCTCCAGTCACATTTTTTTCCTCAGTTTCTCTTGCACACCTCAGGTTTCTCACAGCATAAACAGTTAGCATAGTAAGTTTCCTCCAAACCTTGCTAAATGGCCTTTTAGGTTTAAAAAAAAAGTAGCAACATGGCTCTTAAATGTGTAACCAGCTAGAACTTTGTTTAAATACTTGAGACTTCTTCTTAAGGGATCTGTTAGAAACTGCAGTTCCCAGGAATGTGGCACAAGTTTAGCTGCTGTCCGTACACAAGGGAAGTCTGCTCCTCTCGGACCGTGATTGGGAAAAATAAGCCAACCATCTCTGTGGCATGCCTTGTTGGAAGCTCAGCACACATAGATAGAGCATAATTTGGTTTATAAAGATCAGTATGGGTAAGAGCTTCAACTCAATGTTTGCAGAGATTCATATCTCATGTCTTTATGTTACTGGGCCGTCAATCTACAAAGAGAAAATACAAAAGCATCAGGATCATCTCCCACCTGGACTCCCCTTTTAAGTAATTTTGGCACCAAGAAAAGTGAATGGGGACATGCACTCATGTACAGGGATAGCAAAGTATTCTTATCAATCACAAACGGCTGTCAGTATCAGGACACACTCCACTGAGCACACGTCCCCATGGTAGTGCTCTGCTTAACCGAGTTACCAATTAGCAGTTATGTTAGCAGAGATGTTCCAACCCATCATGAGATGATTATTACTGCTAGATCATACCAACAGCAAATATGTCAATTAATGATGAGGCTAACTGGAGGTATTTGTTCTGAAATTTGGAATTACAAGGTCAGAACAATGCTCTATTAGCATCAAATCTCAGAGGTCATCTTTATTTCCCTGCTGGCTTGTATTCAGCCGCTGGCATGCTGGAAAACACCAATGCTCCTGAGTGGTCAGATCTGTACCTCTGTGCCACTGCTGAGAGTTTGGTGGGCAAAGAAAAGGAGTCAAGAAATAACACCAACCAACTCTTTGCAAAATTCAAACAATTCACAAGAACAAGCTGCTGTGTTTGGACACAGAGCAGGGACAACTGACCAGATGTGAGCAGTGAATATTCAGGGGAACTGTTTCTGTTTAAAAACAGGTCCTTAAGCACAACATAGGTTGAGTGACTTTGATAAATGCCCTTACCTTGGAAGAATAACCATTTCTAACATTTAAAAAGTTAATCTTGTCCACTGAAACATTAGGATTTTTTTTTTTAATCAATAACCATTGCTTCACGAAGACGAGCTGCTTTAAGTGTTTCAGAACATGCACATGTGAGCATGCTTTGTGAGTTGAGTTGTCAAATGGCATAAGCTTGGACAATTATGACAGAAATTGTCACCACAGCAATGGCAGTTATGACTGAAAGGCCTTCTAGCACAACAGGCTATGACTGCGACCAGATGTGATTCTCTACCAGAGGAGGAATTTGTGAGAATGGAGGGAAAAGACCAGGTGAAATCTCTTGCCTAAGACATGGTATTGCTACACTCCCTTCTGAGTATGGCTCAACATCAAAGTATCCACACAAGCCATTATCCAACGCAAAAAAAAGAAGTGTTGTTTTTATTTCTCAGGAGCACAAGAATTTCACAAGCATAAAATTAACAACCCCTTTTTTCAGCAAACGAGGATGTCCACAACAGAAGGCAACAGAGCATTTTCACAGAGCTCCCACATCAATTGCATTTAGAACCCACGTGTCAGAAGTTAAGCCAGACCAGAAGCATCAAGGTGGAGATTCATCACCACCTTTCTCTTGTGCACAATCTTAAAATAAGATCAGTATTGATTCTGCCTCCAAGTCAGACAAAAATTCAGACCACTTCCAGGCTCCTACGCAAGAGAGGGCAAAATAACTGATCTCTTAACTGCTGGAAATACAACTGCTTTGCTATGGGACAGGCTGCTGTCACAGCAGATTTTCAGCCCGGTTGGAAAAGGTGAGAAGATATGCTGTACTTGTGTCCAGAAAGGCATCAAATATGCCTTCTTATTTGATGTGAGATATCAAAAGCAGGCTTAATTTGCAAGTTGCCCCAACAGGACACAACCATGATCATAACCCCAGCCCAGTCCTGAACTCGAGTACATGTGCAGACTGACATAACTCCCTCCAAGTGGTTTGAAGGAATAGAAAACTGGAAGCAGAGAGAAACTTTCCTTATTCCAAAGTGCTGGGAATAGATGCAAGTCTTGGTATGTTCCTCAGCACTTTTCTCCTCCTCAGGACTGACCTTCCCATTGAAGCATCAGAGCAATTTGGAAGAGCTGCTGGAGACATGCTGTTAAATCATTTGGAGAACATCCTGACCAGTGAAGCACACAAGGTTTCAACCCTCCCCCCCCACCTTCCTACTCAATACAAGTTGGCAGGCAATGTTTCACTCTGCAACAAGGCCAGAGTGATCCCACAAAGAAATCTTATAGGATAAAGAGAAGGAATAAATACTTAAAGAGGGTCAGTTTTCCCTGCTTACCCCTTATCAATAGGCAAGCTGTAAGTTAAGGAGATGCACCCTTAGTCTGCAGAGTTGGCTGCCAAACCTTCTGCATTCTGTAATAATTACACTCTAGTGTAATTATTACATGAACTCATTCCTTTAACATCATAGATATTATGCAGAAGTCATCACTTAAATTAAGACTGCTTTGCTTTTTAGTGACCTTGCAGTCACTTCTTGCTCTGCTTGCAGGAAATCATGTGAAGTGGATGATCAATAGCCTGACAAATTGGTGACACTGCTATGGATTTGATACTGTTCTTGTATAACACAATGCAGGCAAATCAACAAAAATCCCTCATTATTCTTAAGTACATTCAATTTCAGCTACAGTTTATTTTTTCCTCAGCTTAGCTTCACTACTCAGCATATTTTATAATAGGAACAGCTAGTGGTTGATGAGCTACTTAAAGGCTGCCTATGGACTTCAGTGTATTTGGAAACAAAAAAGCTTGGACACTGCTTGGCAGGCAGAAGCCTGATTCTGAACAATACCCAACAAAAATTAAGACATAAATTGCATGCTCTACTTTTTTTCCCAGACAAAAGAGAAAAAACGAGTTATTCTTTGCATTATTTTTAGGATGAAAAGGGAGTTGCCCGACTACAAAGCTAGAGCACAAAGATACTTCAGACACCTTTACTTAAAGAAGTCTGCAGAGCAAGAGAACCTTCTTTGTTCCCTCCGGGGGCAGGATTAAGACCCATAATTTCCATGGATAGGCTGATTATTTGCACATGCAATTCCATGAAAACCCTTGAACATATGACAGTCCCCTCCTACCCTGCCCCAAATTCAGTGCATGTCTTCATTGCTGAATCAGCGCATGCAGTTTACAGCACAGAAGCAGTATATTCTCACAGTAATTTTCCACCTCCCCAATTCACGGAGGTCTTCCAAGTAATCCCCAAGCTCCTGAAACTTGCTTTCCTCTCCCTCCACACCCCTCCAATATTCTGTCCTGTACCCAGGATTAAAGTTGAATTTAAACCTGCAATATTTATTAACATTTCTAATTAGGCTTACCTAGGACATTGGCAAAGCTCCAAGATAAGCCATTGGATTCAAACTCTGAATTCCTCTGTTTTTAGTGGAATACATTTGTGTTTATTTATAGCCACTATATCAACTTTATCTGATGATTTATACAAATCATGTCTGAGTCACCTCTGTGGAACTCAGAGTCAGCATCTATGCTATCAGCTTTGAACTTGCAAACTAAGGACAGTTGAGTCAGTAGGGTCAGTCCTTGCAAAGCAGATGGCCAAGATGCTTGCTTTCGAGCACAGGAACAACTTAACGTGTGCTTCTTCCTAACTTTAGCCAAGGCACCTACAATGTTACACCACTTTATATCCACCAAAGAATTTCTAGCAATGACCAGTCAAGAGAATGGTTGCCTCAAAGGAACAGAATTCCAAGTATTTGCCATTACAGAGGGGCAAGTGCCTTTGTCCACATCAGCAGCTTTTCACTCAAGTTCAAAGTAATTTCTAAATGCTTCTCACATGCATCAATTGTTGCAAAAGAGACAAGCTGCACCCCAAGCTTTCACTTTGCCACTCAGTTGTTTAAGTCATATCAGAAACTACTTGCACTGTACAGGATGCAAACATGCCAAATGCACTTTCACCCTCACTTGGATGCTGACCTCTGCAGGGTCTAAGGAAGCAGTGTTAACTGATATGGTTATCACATAATTATACACAGAATACAATAACCTGAAGCTCTGGAAAAATTCCAAATACCAAGAGACAGTCTTGCAAATAGGAAAAAAACAAAAGGAGATCCCATTCACAGTGACACACGCTACAGTACCATGGCCATTTCAATGGACTGCTGCATGGAGTTTAAACAAAACGGGCTTGTCTTGGTGCCAGTTTTTGTCACCTTTGCCAACCAAAACCCTGAGGCTTGTTCTCCTACCATTTTGACCAGACCCACAAGCTCAGGGACAAGGGACCATGTCGGAGCTGTGCAGGAACTGCTGCTGGGAAAGGGACAGTTGAATGCTGATGGCTCAGAGGAAAAGATAAAACAGTTATCCCTGACAACAGGCTTTAAACCAACTTCCGTCTTCTCTACATGCACAACTTGCTTGATCTGTTTCCAAATAAGACTCATTCCAACACAGGACAGGAGAAGGACACTCCACAGGGTAATTTCAGCTAAGCATCCCTAAATGGCCAGCTAGCGAAGTAAACCAAAGAATGCAATACATCTAACACAGAAGCAGATTTCAACAGAGCTTAAGAGAAAAGAATTTCAGAGCACACCTGTTCAAAACAAGAGAGGGAGCTGTTCAATGAGAGGTCTATCTTATGCACCTCTTTCAATTTCATGTATGACAGCAGCATGGCAAAGGCGTTGGGCAGTCTCAGGACAGAAATGGTACTCAACACTGGCCTGTGGAGATCACCAAAGAGAAGAATGAAGCCACACAAGGCCAGAGCTGCTTAGATCTCTCCACAGTGAGGAGGAAAGGTGTGTCAACACAACCTGACAACTACAGAGACAGCTGACAAGAACAAACAATACAAGAACAGACACCGGATCTCCACGGACTGCCAGGAGATAGATTTAGACAAACAGCCTCCAGACTACACCCAGGTCAATGTTATCCAGCAGGAGCCAAGGAAGGTTCAGACAACAAGATAGTCACACTACTGCCTTAAAAGGAATGGAATTAATGGCCACCAGCATGAAGACCATAGCTTTGTGAAAGGTTAAACACATGCTTCCTGCCAAGCAACAGACCCTGCCCTCCAAGTTACATCAACAGCATCAAATGAAGCTTCCCACTAGTCTTCCTCTGCTGTAACAAGTCCCAGTTCCCACAGGGTTCTCGACTCAGACACAAAATGATATGTGAGATGACATCTCCCATCCACCCTGGAAGGTCAGCTAAACTTACACTAGCCATCAACACAAAGTCAGAAGAGGACACTCTCCTCAGTGATGCTACTTGGCCCAGCAACCCTAGAAGGATTTAGTTCCTTCTCAGCAACATGAGAAGGAACCATTGTTTCTCTAATCCTCGATAGTCTTCTGCACTACTGAGACCACACAAATAAAATAACAGCACAAACTAAAATAAAGGAAAGGAAAAGGTAGCTTTTCTCATTTCACCTTAAATCACATTGCTCCTCTATACTAGCCTAAGTTTGTGTTTTGTGCTTAGTTTTCCTGCCACATTATGGTAACCACCTGAACTCACAGCACTTGCTGAATGTGCGGGCTCAGAGCTGTGAACGTGTCCACCTGAAGGACATCCTTGACCTCCAGGAAGGTTTGCCACAGCCCAGTATCCTTCGAATTGTTGCTTTGGGTGCTTACTGGATAGGGGCCTATTCAGGAAAATGTTTTGCTTACCCAGCAAAGCCCTTTTATGAAAGTACCTTGAAGGACAACTAATGAGTCAGATTTCTGTTTGAACCAGCAAGTGCTTCTGCAGGCCATGGTCCCCGCAGACCACATCTCTGCACTGAGAGAAGCAGCAGAGAGCAGACATGGATGTCTATGAGCGCCAGGTACTACGGTGTACACTGGCAGCCCTCAAACAGAACAGCTTGAATGGCCATTAAAAGTAAACAAAAGTCCAACTCCTGCTTTTAAAAGTACGAGCACAGCTAAATAACCAAGGTGTAGATACTGTGCCAGTTCCTGTGCTCCCTTCTTATCTAGTCTTAGGAAGAGGCAGGGAAGTGAATTAGATAAGAATCTTATTCCAAGAGCCTTTTAATGCTGCTTAAAAATAAATTGAGGAAACATAAGCAGAGGCACTTTCAGACATCTTGAGGAAACCCCTCTGACTCAAGCTCTTCTAGGATGAATTACCCAACTGGACTGATTACACTCAACTTTAGACAGAGTTTGGAAGAACTGTGAGATACAGTGGATTAGACCTCCTAGGTTAAATGCTGCGTTCAATTTGGCATTATAATCCACAACAGCATTTCCAGACATTTAACCTAGGTAGAAAAGAAGAGCCCAGCATGTATAAACCTCTCTAATGGATTTTCATTGACCTTCTCAAAACGGTGACATTTGTGGTCTGATAAGTCACAGTAGTCAAACACAAACACCCCTTTGGCAATCCTGGGCAGAGCTGCATGGAGATTCGCACAGCTGGGCATCCAGCTCTCTCAAAAGAGACCTGAACACATTAAAACACGTTTCCCGTTTGACAATCCAGGCATCACCGGGTAGGCAGAGGTCACACTGTCCTGCTGAAACAGGCATTGTGCAAGGGTGTATCGAGAGCTGCTGAGCGTTCTGCAGGTGCACGCTACAGCAACACAGATGAATCCTTACTTCTGCTCTGGTCAAGAAGCAGAAGCAAGACCACAACCGCTCAGAGTAACAGTTTCTTCTTGTTGGGGGACTATCCTCAGTTTAAAGAAACCAGGTAATTCCTGGCTTTGCTTTTGTATTTTTCATAGACAAGAAGAATTTATAGTCAGAAATTGCTATAAAGTAGCCTAGGTACCAGAACTGGAAGAAGCACTAGGTTGAGAGTATCTCTGTGAAGGAACTGAAAGAGAACCAATACATAACCCATGCAAGTATCAAGTCTGCTTATCTTTAAAACCCACATTTTCATTAGCTGCACCCATTCTCTAGCCTGTAAAAACAGACAGGTTCCCCAGGATAACAGGTTCTGTCTATTTTAGATAATGGTTTATCAAACTAGATTGTGGCTGCATCCTCATAGGATATCCCCTGATCTCTCCCACTCTACCTTCTGACACCCAATAGTAAAAAACATGCTTCCTGACTGGTTAAACTCAGAAGTCCAGAAGTCCCACTCTGGTAAATACCTGAAGAAACACAAAAATGCCTCCTGCACACCAGAGAAAATGCAGGAAGGGAATACAGATGACAAATCCAGCGGCACCAATGGGGACACAGAAGGTAATTCCACGCTTCCACCTCATTCCACTGTGAATTCTGTTCATCAGCTAATCCAGAGTACAACAATAGAAGGCAGACGGTGAGAGAGAAGTCAGGGCTAAAAGGAGACGCACCACAGAGCAACATCATGCCATATCCAACTACCAAGCCTGTGTTTCCTTTATCCTCCTGATAGACTGCTTAGCTTCCCCTCCTACGTGGCTATGAAGGGATGGAAAAATATTGAACGCACCACTGTAATTAGAGAGCACATGATGGAGACACATGATGGAGACCATGACTGGTCTGTGGAGACACACAAGGTAGAACTTCAACACAAAAACTGGCTACTCTACTCACAAGAGGCATAGCAGTAGAGAAAGACATATACTCAACTCCTTCCTTACACACCAGGAAGGCTCACTAGAAGTCTTATCAACATACCTCCACAGGACAAAAGCCAAACCAACTGCACTAACTATTAATCTCCTCCCTCACTCTCAGGATTCAAAATTATTTTGATTTAGGAAAAGTAATTTTTAACAAATTGTAGAAGTCAGCTACAAAGGCCAAGGCTCTAAGCACACTGTTACAACACCAGCCATTTGGAGGATTAAGGGATGCAAATACACAAGAGCCTCTGCAAGCAACCAGAAGCACAGCATCTAAATAATGTGTATAAATCCTCCATTACTGTATGAACAAGCCCAGCTATCTTAGTTTCAGCTGTGTGCTCTACTTGGTTATACAGCAGCAGTGTTTCTGCATTTAGGATGCCTGAATTATGAAGAAGATTCAATCAGCCTTGAACCAAAGTCTGTTTCTTTCATCAGTTTCTAATTAATGACTACTGATAAAACAGATGGAGAGCAGCTTTTATCTTCATGCTGCGTTGGTCCTCCTCTGGTGAAGGCAACATTAAAAGATTACTTTAATAAGCTAACTGAACAGACAGGGCACTGGGAGTCACACTAGGATCTCTTTCCACCAGGGGTCTTCCAACTGGACTAGAAGGACCAAGCACCACCGAAGCAGGTCAGAACACCATCAGCCTAACACAGACAACACACGCACACATTGTCTCCTGCTCATGGACTAATGACTCCACAGCCCATTTCAGCAGTTACGCTGGCTTCAGATGTCTCAAAACAGACATTTGGCAACAGTCTGGGAAAGTGGAAGATCTTTTAAACAGGCTTTATGTTGAGTCAAGTCACTTGATGATGTCTCAAGTTTTTAGTTCAGTGGAGGTAGCAGAGCTCGGACCTTCACTGCACTGCTGGCTTTTGCTCTTTTCACCACAAAGGGATCACCAAATATATGTCATATTCTTTAACATCTTTCCATCTCATGTCTAGGCATGTTTTCATTTTAATTTGAAAAAACATCTATATGAAACCTGATGCACCAAGAAAACCAGGTGATGTCTACCCTCTTGCCTCAAGCTAGGAAGAAAGTTGTGTGACTGTTAGCTGAAATGCCGGCATTCAGCAAGTCTACCATCTAAAGACCAACAAGGCAGTCTTCAAGAGATGGATTCTTTCTAAGACAATTCAAATTCTGACTCCTGCATGATTCACTTTGTCCCTTTCAAGTAGGTCTGATTATATCACAATATACAGCATCATTATAAGACCAGATTCTAGTCCTAAAGTCCAGTTCGTTTTAACTTCTTTGTTAAGCATGAATCATTCAGGCTGAAGCCTTCACAGAACCTCCCAGCCTTCTTAGAAATTCAGCTTCCTCTGAGAATCAACAGCATCCTGCATCTTACCAGGTCTAGAGAGCCAGCACAGGTTAAACGTGGCTTAACCACCAGTCTCTTTGTGCCTGTAGCTCAGTAGCAGGTCTGCCTTCAGCTGGAGACCTGGTTACAAACATGCACCAAAGCCAAGAGTGATTGTTTGACACAACAAAAAAGAAGCCTTTGTCCATCATTGCTTATACAGCATTCTCAGTTTCATAAACCATCCTCTGTTGTGCAAAACATCTTCTAGAGGAATCTAAGACAATGCCTTCAGTGTGTTATTTAAGGTACCAACATCTGTGACACACTTTGCTGTAATTCCACTGTTACAAATCAGACATCTTCAGGCATAAACAGTGGCATTCTGGCCATCTATAGAAATTACTGATAATTAGGAGCTTTTATGAGTACATAAGTGATAGCTACTCAAACTGTCTGCTATTAGCTCCTACCTTCTCATAACTCAAAATTTTATGTAATAATGTTCGAGATCACGCAGTCTTCTGTGAACTTCAGGATATTTCTGTAACTTTGTGTTGCAGTCAAATTGTTGTCCACCATAGCTAAAGCAAAAGTTGTTTGTGAGGAGGATTTCTTATTTTATCCTTTTCAAACATCAGTAGCAGGGCTATTTTGGGAAGAGAAAAAAAAATAAAAAATAAAACAAATAATTAAAAAAAACCTAAAAACCAAACAGGTCCACAGGCAGGCAGCTGTACACCTGGCCAAGTTAGTCTCTCAGATTTCAAGAAAGTCCCTTCTTGTACTGTGGCTCATATTTTTCAGATGCTATCCTTGTTGATCACACCAACCCCTCACAGAAAGCCAGCCTTACAAGTACTAAGAACTCAGCACTTCCTGAAAACCTGCCACCTTTACTGGACTATGAGAAACAACCAAAAAGCACCACTTGTCAAAACCCTGGTCTCCGTAGTCCTGCACATTTACAAAGCCCAGTACCTTTCCTGGTTTCTTAAATGTGCACCGCTTGCTTCCCTACTCGTATGACTCTGTTTACGATTCACAGTGACTCTTGTTAGATTGCATTACTCTTTCTACAACACAAAATCTGACAGATTAAAATGATTTGTATCTCATTTCCCCCTCATTGAGAGATTATATGCTTGCCAGCTCACCACAGCAGTTTTAATTATTCATTTAAGTGTATAATGCTGTACTGTTAATGTTGGAAAACAAGAGAAAGACTTGTTTTCCCAAGTAGACTCTCTATGAGCAGAACGTACACAGCTGAGCCAAACCTTCTCCACAAACACCTTAAGCCTTTTAAAACAGTCACATTTCTTATTTGCTTGCCAAATTCAAAAAAGTGTCTGGGATGGCAGGAGGAAAAAAAAAACCACCAGAAATCTTTTAGTGAAGTAGTAAAATTGCAACATATTTTTAGGACATCTGAAATCCTATGCTAAAACTTCCAAAAGCAAAATTATTTAAGCCATTAGTGAAGCAGGGAAAAAAAGGGGTGGGGGGAACCCACTAACCTCAGTGCACAATTTGTCTAACTCTGAACCTTCATTTGTACAGGGTACTGACTACTTTGGCATGTTATCTCCCAAGAGAAAAAGCAATGGGAGGAAAATTGATTTGCTCTGTCATGCACAATGAAGCAACTGCTGGCAGTCACATTTTATCATCCTCTATCAAAGTGTAACGCTACACTTTCAGCATGAAGAAAACCTTCACGTTCTACTTTAAAGAGCCTGGACGCTCAGGCTTTGGCAGTCATATGTTTAAGTGTTCAATTTAAGCCACAAAAGGACAATACAGAAGGCAATTAAAACATTTTGGAAATCGAAAAGCATCTCCTCTCTGATGAAAAGCACATCAAAGAAACACTTTCAGGGTCAGACTATGATGTCTAACAGTGCCTGCATTTGAAGACGACAAAGCAAGGACAATCCAGTCCTCGGAGGGAACTACCTTCTGTGGCTGTGTTTAAGAACAGGACCCAGGCTAACACCACTCCACAAAAAACATCTTAGTAGCAAACCCACTTTAGGATGCACTGCTCCCTTCAAAGCATGGGAATCAGGTACCTAAAGATTCTTCATATTTGGAGCCATGTAGCATTTCAGAGAGCTTCCTCCCTCCTCATCTTTACTCAGTCTCTGGCAGAGTGCCTGTTGTTTTTTCTTTTTACGCTAACATAAGTGCTTTACCATAGGCAGCAGACAGGTATCATGGGCCCTCCCCTAGGCAGTACAGAGACACAGCTCAGTAAGACCCAGCAGAGTACAATTCAGAGTGTGATGTTAGCCACTGTAAGGCACAGCACGGGAAACATCAGATATTACTTCTCGCATGAGGAACAGATCAGGGAATTGTCTCATGCCTTCCTAACATGCAATATGCACAAAGAAAGGAAAGTACCAGTATTAGACACACACGAATATGTCCACTGAGATCTCAAAGGTGTCTCATAAGCTTATGGAGGATGCAGACAATCAATGTTACACTGTGAGGCAAGGACGTCCCCATCCCACCCCTCCCAGAGCCCAGCTCTCAGAACACGCTCTGGCCATGCTGAGAACAGCCTGGGCTGTGCCCTTGTCTTTCTCACACCCAGATTCCTCCTAGGGAAGTCAAACCCTGCAATAAAATTTGGTGTCAGGATGACTGGGAGCGCAGGACCACAGAGCAGTTCAGAGACCAGAACTCAAATGCCGACTCCAGAGGCGCTGAGCGCTCTTGACCCCACACAGACTGAACCTACACTGCAAAATGTTCACAAGTAAAAAAGCTTTTGCTGTGATCACAGGTTTTATCTAAATCTAGGTAATTTTACCTGAAGTTAATCAATTGTGGGAGAAATGGCTTCACCAAGGGGAAGTCATGCTTGACCAACCTGATAGCCTTTTATGAGGACATTTCCAGGTGGATAGATGATGGCAAAGCAGTAGATGTGGTCTATCTTGATTTCAGAAAAGCATTTGACACCGTCTCCCACAGTATCCTTGCGGATAAACTGAGTAAGTGTGATCTGGATGATCAGGTGGTGAGATGGATTGTGAACTGGCTGGAGAAAAGAA
>VZTO01021176.1:37159-62705 GCA_013400615.1 Syrrhaptes paradoxus
AAATCCTGGGCTAGTAACTGAGGCTGTGCTCCCTCCCAGCTTCTCCTGTTTGCAGACAGCCAAAGAAGCTGAAAGACCTTGGCAGCTGCATAAAAACATAATTTTTTATCAGCTTTCTTCTGAGCACAAATCCAAAACACAGCCTCTTGCTAGCTGTTATGAAGAAAGTTAACTCTGTCTCTGCTTAACCCAGGACAATGCTGTACAAAAATAATCTCCACAAGCCGCAAAATAACCTAACAGTTGCAGCATGCCAATTGCCAGATCAGATACATTCATCTCTATCACAGCCACACACATGCAGTAGCCCTGCTTCCAACAAACCTCTGACAAGCAGAGTAACACTTCCCATTTGTTTTAGGCAAAGCAAATAAAACAAATGCATGCCCTTTTTAAAAATACCTCTTTCCTTCAGCAAAGACTGTGGAAAATATTTAGGCTCCTGCTTGCACACACATGGCATGCGCAGCACTAGCAATGGCATACAAGCCCCCACGAGAGCACAGAAATGCAAGGGAATATGCAGAAACCTTCTCAAACCCAACCATTCTGAATGGCTTGCTGGCACAAGCACATGCGACTCTCACCAGCCTCAGCGTAATGACAGGCCTCCTGCAGCACCCTGAACATGCCACAGGCACATCTGCATGAAGAGGCCCAGAGCTTGGCTGACAGCTGGAAAGAGTTCGGAGGAGGAAGGAAGACTGGAAAGGACGGTGAGCTGGTGCTGGTCACTGACACTCTCCAGGCATTGCAAACACCAATTCTCCTACAGTAGGGGGTAGGGGCAGTGGCAGGGGGGGATACAACTGGCATTCCTACCCCACCGCAGTACCTGGCGGTCTGCAAAGAAAAACCTGATTTTCACATTTTGGGACCTTCACCAGGTCTCTGCTCTGCCTAAACCCTCTACCTGCAAGCTCTCAATACCCTAAACTGAAGTGGCCCATTTGGAGTCAAAACCTTTGACCAGCTTAGAGGCAGTCTTGGCTGTCACATCTCCTCATTCCAGAATATTTCCATGACATTATTCAGCTATTTCTGCTCCTAAACATGAAAATAAATATGGGGCTGATCTCATTAAAATCTCCCAGAGCCTTTGATGTAATCTTAATATATTACCACACTTCTGTTCCTACAGCTCTCTTGGGCTGAAGTGACACAGTTCCCTGACTGCTCTACCCAAAGCAGCAGTAACGCAGGATGGCATGAGTCAGCTTGTCCCTCCGCACAGCTCAGCTAATAGAGAAAGCAAAGCAGGACGATCTTTTGTAATGTTGCAATTCTCAACACAGTCTTCTCTGCTTAATATTCGCTGTTTCCACTGCTGGGGAATAAGAGCAGCAGGGGTTTTCCCCAATAGGTGGCTATGCAGGAGCTAAAATCCTGCTGCTGAACAACGCTTTGCCAGCTTCTCACAATGCCCTTCTTCTGCAAGACTTCTCACCCCCCTGCAACCCTCAAAACCATCACAGTCACTCCCTCCCCTCAGAGAGGAAGTGTGGGACCACAGCAAAGTATGAATAGCCATGCTATTAGCCCTTTAAAGGCAACACTTTGGGACCTAACCCTCCCCACTCACTTGCCTGATGTCAAATACAATGCTGAATGAACACCTCCGAAACATAGCTGGAGGTTTTGTTTTGTTTTTAAAAAAAAAAAACTTCTGCAAGAAAAAAACAATTTAAAACACTACTGGGATTTAACTGTTCACAAATGCAGTTCTCACTTGTCTCCTGAAAAACATCTACCTTAAAAAATAGCATCTTTTTTAAAAGTAAAGATACCCTAGAGGTGATGCCTAGGCTATCCTATATCCCAATAGGACTTTAAGTTGAAAACCAAGGTTAACACACAAAACATAGTTTTTGGAATATTAAAGAATATTTTAAAATAACTGGAAAATAACATTAGGAAAACAAAATGGGGGGGGGGGGGAACACCAGAAAAAGCTCACTGTCAGACTAGTTAGCAAAGTCACTTACTGCAGTGCCACCCAGAAAGTGTGAGTTTTGGGGGAAAAAAAAGAAAAAAAGTACACGTACAGAACTAGCTCATCTGACAGACTTATCACAATGCACACTTTCTCCTGCCATTACAAGGATACAAGCTAGAAATGTTATGCTTGTTCAGTTTACTTGATGTCACATCTCACCAGTCAGTTCAGTAGTTGTCACCATGGGACTTTACATCCTTCTAGTTCCATTCTGTGGCTTGACAGTGGCCTGTTCTTCAGCTAAACTGTAGCAAGGAGATTCTGCAGTAACAAGACATTACCTCAATCTCCTTTTCTGCAAGGAAAGCAGTTGTTATTTTATGACGAAAATTCCTGGCTCCCAGTACTACAGCTTTGTACAGTTGATCTTTGCAGCAGTTCACATACTGATGCTGTTTCTCATCCCCAGTCCCTGTGAAAGGCAGTTAAGTGTTACCTTTTGCAGAGAATTTGGTATTATTTACTTGAGCTTACATTCTGTGATGGAAAGCTATAAAGCCTCCAAATTGTCCAGACAGAAAATCATTCTAGCCCTGAGGAGCAGTAACCTCATCTTCTTGGGGGACTGTGCACAAATACTCAGAAGAAAGAGAAGAAAAGAGAGAAGAGCTGTCTGCATGCATATGTGGAAGAGGACTCATTTAGCCAACAGATCATTATGTAACTGTTCAATACTCCTGAGCCTTGTCCATTGACACAATCACACCCATACTACCAAGGATGCAGCAGTGTAATGCTGTGCGTGCCATATTCTAAGCACAGTCAAGGGTGTTTCGTTCCACAACTGTGCAGAAGCGAATGCTTTCTTAATGTTTTAGGGCATTGCTTCGGTTCATTTCACCTGTGGCTTCTCTACACATCACTCCTAGCTAGGACTTAAGTCCAAGAGGATATGCAATTTGTGTAAGACCACTTGTGCTGGCCACGCTCAAGTCAGAACTCTAAATGGAGAAAAGTGAAACATAATGAAGCTTTGCCTATCTTACTGCACTTACACCAGCACAGACAAACAAAATCCTTCACTAATTTCCCATCACCTCAGTCTGACATGAAACACTAGCAAATAGCTAATGTCAACCAAACATAAAGGTCACAGGTCACTTGCTCTGCATTTGAAAGAACCTCAAATATTTCACAGAATACTGCCATGCCTTCCCCACATAGCCTGATAACGGAGAGAATTTGAGCCCTGACACAAGATTTCAGAAGTGGGGTTTTTTTTGTTGCTGTTGTTGTTTTTAGACAAAGGATTCTTCAAGCAGAGATCATGCAAGCTGAAGAAAATTATGAGCCAAGGGAGGGTCTTCAGACTCAAAACACTGTTCGCCCTCACTTTGCAACCAAGTCCTTTGGCTAAATCTCCAGGCCCTTACAAATTTATTCTTCTACTCAGGATTATGACAAAGTGATTTCCTCACAGTATCACAGCATTTTTTTAAATAAAAAGGTATGGAAAAGAAATCTGTACAAACAGTATGAATCAGAACAAAGTACTACTTGCAGTTTTCAGCCAGCTCAGAATGGCTCAGCAGGCTTTCCCTGGAGCCATGCTCCCAAAACTTTCTCAGGCTTTAGCCTCTTTTCTTGCTATGCCCTCCACCTTACCCCTCCACTGCTTTTCTGCTCAGATTCAGAGAAAAATACAAAAATAAGCAGCAAAAACCCTACATGTTGGAAGCCAGGGCACAAAGTTGTAGAGAGAGATCTGGTCACTGTCAGGCAACTGTTTCCAGAAAAGGAGCTGTATTCTTACATTTTAATTCAAGACCAAACTGTCTTAATTCTATCTTCACCCCCCAAAATGCTCCTACAAGGCAGGTCAAACAGGTCTGTATACAAAACTTTGTGAGCAAGAAGTTTTCCTCAGCAGCACCAGGATAAAGAGCTGCAAGCAGGTCGCACCTTTCAAATGGGGGTTCCCCGCTGGCGGGAGGGGACGAAGCAGGCAAGAAGCATCTTCTACAGATCAATGAAACTGGGTCACAGAAGCTAAAGAGAAGAGAAGCTGTTGCACAGAATGAGGCAGAACCCTAGGACCGGAAGGCAAGAACTCATTAACAGCTCTGATAATGATCCTCAGAGGTACAGAACAGAACAACTCCAACAACTCTTTACTTCCTACCTGCCTTATCCCAAATCTCCCACGCCCAAGGAACTGATTAACTCTCACTTGGAAAGGCAAAAATCCTCGCAAGGCAGGGAACAAGCTGGGGGAGGCAAAAGTGAGAAAAAAAAAAAACACAACCAGATGGCTAGAGCCAAGTGGCCTATATGCAGATGAGATTAAGGTAGAAGTTTTAATTTTGCTTCCATGGATTTTAACAGCAGCAAGAGCCAGGGCTTACTCAACTGGGATTCCTAAAAATAGCACTTGCCTAAGTAACCACACAGGACCACATGGGGCTCTATTTTCCTTAACTAGCTTTTGATCTAATGGAATTCTTCAGTTAAGTAAAAGAAGAAACAGGGTCTTTGTGGTGAAAGCACATGACCAGAAGTCAGGATAACTGGCTTCTCTTCCACACTGCTCCAGATTTGTTTTTCAGTCTTTCATGCAAAACAATGCAGTTCATACAGTATACTTCCACGTCAGACCAAAACCTGTGACTGCATTTCAAAGCTGAAGCATCCACGCCAGCTTTGCTCCTTCCAGAAAGCAAGCCAGCAGTGCAGCCAGAGCTCAACACAAGCCACAGGCTCTATCCATGAGCCAGGCAAGGACCCGAACAATTAGCCTGGCTGCACTCCACACTGACATAGCTGCAACGGTTGCAACAGAGCTGATGTTAAGAATAAGCTTTTGTACGTCTACATGTGCTGCATTTGTCCTTCTGCACTGTGTTGGAGCACTGACCTCTGTACTTCACTTGCCTCACAGAAAAAATTAAAAGAAACCTCCTCACAGGCATGCAGCATTGTTCATTAAGTACTGGTAAGATGTCAATCTGTCATCCAAAGATGTCCAAATACTACAGCAAACCAATGAAGGTAATGCACCCAATGTGAGAAAGCAGAGCAGCAGTTCAGCAAGGCTGGAAATTGCAAGAGCAGAGCGGAAGCGACACATGCTGGTATTTCAAACAGTCAACAAGCCAGTAACCTGGTAAGACCTCTGAGACCTTGACCAGGACAGACAAGCTCTGCCCTGCCAGAACCAGATGCTTTCCTGGGTTTGCAGAACCCTACCCACTTCCCACACCCGGGAGGGGGCTACAAAGGACACCCAGCTGAGACGTGTCCTCCCACCCCGCAACCTGCCGGCCCAGCATAACGCGTCCCCCAAAAGCTTCCCCCTGCCCTCCGGAGCCACAGCCGAGCGGCTGCAGCAGAGCAGCCAGGAGATGGGATTCTCCAGGACAGCAGGTTTAAGCTTCTGCTTAAACTGAACAGCAAAACCCAAGCCAGAGCAGACTGTAAGAGCAAATTAACCCCTTCTCTGGCTGACTGGAAGGCAAGCCAAGCCTAGCACAAAAGGAGGACATGTTTCAGCAGCCACATTGCAGAGAAAGGACATAACGCACCTGACAATACATTTAAACAATGCAAAACATCCTTTCCAACGCCTGCAGCAAGTCAGCTCCTATCCTAAAGATCTAACACACTTGGGCCCACAAGTGCTTGCCAAGTTGTCAACATGGCCTTTGATATGAAAAAGCTTTGAAACCCCTGCCTTGAAGGCCAACGCTTGGTTCTCCACCCATATTTGAAATGCAAGATGCCTGAAAGCTATAGAACTATTTTAACACCGAACATGCAGGAGTCCACACCACAGAGCGGACACATTTGCTGGGAACTGCAGCTGGAAAACTAACAAGTCCCCTACTGCTACAATAACCGTAGCTGCGTAACGGAAGACGTGCCAGGGATCGTAGGAAGCTCAAGCCTTCCAGCGATTTCTGCAATCTCCATGGAGAGACCGGACTGAGAAACACCTTGTTTAAACTCGTGTTACATATCAGGATAGCAAGGGATGAAGGACAGGGAGGATAAATTGCCACTTTTTTTTCTTTAAAAATAAATTATTTTATCAATTTGTACACCAAACTGAGGCCTTAGGAGTGTTTTTTGTTTTCCTTTGGGGTGAAAGACAAGTCAGTAAAAAGTTATTTCCCCAATGTCAACAGAAAACCCATGCATCCCACCCTGCAACTCAAACTTTACAGCTAGGGGAGGGATGCCTCATGGATTTTTCACTTAGATGTAATCCATTTTCTATTTTACTTCTATTTCTTTTCCAGGAGATAGTGCTAATGTAATTGTGATTTTCTAAAGTCAGAGGACATCTTTGATGGTATGCTTTCTGACTTTTCCCCCTTGACTTCACAGCTGGTCATGTTACATCCCCGGCTCTTCTTCAGCACAACCCAGGAAGACTCCACAGCACCTGAGATGCTGAGACCACATAACATACACAATCCACTGGCTCCTACCAGGATGGAGCCCCAAAGCGCCAGCCCTCAAATTCACGTCCACTGACCGAAGTAATTATTTCAGTCCACGTGCACCAGAACCAATTGCTTAAAAGACCCTTTTCTGCAAACACATACAGAACAGTCACAGCACATGTTTCAGTAGGAGCCTAGCCTTCCCCCTTTGGCACAGCAATTTAGGAGCTGTAAGACATGCATTAAGGCTGGTCTGATCCAGACTTTTACAAGCTTTACATTTCACACTGATGTTATCAGACAGTAAATCATACACATTGCAAGCAAAGGAATTTTTTTATATGCTTTCCTATATGTGTTTCTCAGAACTGAGTGTTCTGGATCCATTAATTGTTTTCTGACAGTCATCTTTCCAATTAAGATCTGCTCCTTCCTTCCTTTCTAATTTTTCCAGTATGTTACACAAAATTTAGTTGCTGACATGTTCCAACAGGGACAAGAGGAACGATCAGGAGAGATGAAAGCATGTCATGCATCAGCCAACTTCTCAAACAACTGACAAAGGAAACACAAAACATCTCAAAAGGAGAGGTTTACAGAAATGTCAGCTCTGTTATGATGGTTGGTCCCAAGATCATCACCATTTCCGGCAGTTGTCATAAGTGCTTTATAGTTGCATTTAAAAGAAAGGCAATGAAATCCTCAAACACACACAAAAGAGGCCACAATGTTATTTCTTCATTTTGTTAATTCAAATACAAGCAAGACTAATTGCTTCTTATAAGGTCATCTTTAGTGTCAACTAAGTGGTAATACAGGAGCTCTGTTCCAGGCTCAGCAGGGGCAGGATCATCAACAAAACTAGTATGAAGACAAAGCCAACTGTGCCCTTATGGATTACTTCCATTAACATGAGCATCCTGGCTGTTTTGCAGTCCTTATGCACAGGCATTTGTCAAGGACTCCAAATCAAGAGCTTGTTTGGTCATATACCTCTTCATATAGAGTGTGCTGGTTTAAGGGACCAGTGCCTATTGCAGAACTCCAGATGAACAGTAAATGAACCACCCACTTAATCCACAGAGTAGCTAGTGGTAGGTTTTGTTTTAAATAAAGATGCTACTTTATAGACCAGCAAGAAGTCAAGTTGCAAGGCATTAACTGTGCTGTCATCTAATTTTCCCACCAGCAACAGGATTCTCAGATCCAAGTTTTATTGCTCAATAGCCACAGCTTCTGCCAAAAATCACAAGGGAGCCAGAGGGAGGGGATGGCAAATATGAAATGGGACAACAGCTGTCAAGGTAATTTGATAGCAGTGATGGCTTCTTGAACCAGTGGACACTCTTGAGAATGTGAGCCAAGGCCTCCAGGCATCCACAGAAAAGCCAATAAGATAAAGAGCTCGGTGAGAGAGCCGATACAGATGTCTGAGACAGACGAAAGAACAAAGAAAGCCAAGACCATCTAACTTCTAAGAACTTCAGTTTTCCAAACAAAAAAAATTCAGAGCAAGTGTCCTAATGAATCCTCCCAGCCAGGAAGACAAACCACCTTTTGTTTGAAAAATGTTTGCAAGTTTTCCCAGTATCCTCTCCAAAAACATCTCAAAACTACAACATCCAAACAGAAAACAGGAGTGAAGAATGAACTAACAGATTAAAAGATCAAGTCAATAATCTTCTCTAGGTTCAAATCTAGCTCAGCTTCCACTACCAAGCAACTACCTGTGTTATGAGGGTCACATAAAGTAAACTTATGACTACAAGTCAGTTCCTAGTAGACCAGTGTCCACAGTCAAAAGTTTCCTTGCTGCATCCATAACACAAAAAATATCCAAAGGAAATAGTTATCACTGGAAACCCTGACAATTTCCATATTTTAACTGCTCTGCTAAATGAACCATCACTTCAGCAATGAGTCATATCCTTTGGTGGAACTTTAAGAAGAAAGCTCCTTTGCCTGTGTCTATGTGGCACCTGTTTTAGAGACATTAATGGATCACTGAGACATGCCAAAAACATGGGCAAGCACGAACAGCAAGTCAAGACTGTGTTAGCAGTGACATGAGCAGCAGAGGGAGGTCAGATAATTCAGTGGTTATTCTCATCAGTAAGTTTTGCTCTATTTTTTTTCCTATGATAGTTTTCATTTTCTGTATTTTATGCTTTAACCTTTTCCTACACACTGAACAAGCGCAGTTCTCTCTGTTTCCCTCTCTTTCCAGAGCTTCTGGACTCTCCTTGACCACCCCCATACTCAGGCTTGTCTCAGCAATCTTGTAGGAGTCTGCAACAGCTGGAAGAAAAGAAAAAAGAAAAAAAGACAGAAGCAAACAGAAATGCTCATAGCTTTGTTCAGTATTATTGTCACCTGCAACAGATGTGCTATATATCAAGAAACAAGATGACTGCCAAGATGCATTTATGTGTACATGATACAGGTAAACTGTTTCTTCATATTAAAGTCAGCACTTTGATAGACACAAATGCAGCCAGTTACTCATGTTAAAAACACGTTATTCTGATAGGGAAAAATAAAAAACACATGACGACTGGCTTTAAGAACTTACCATCAAATTTTAAATCAAACTGCAAACCTAGTTTAACGTTCAGTTTCTTCTCTAATTAGATCTTCAAACATTGTACTCAAGCACCCTACCTACTCTACGAAGTCACTGGCGTGTTCAATCGTGGCTGCAGATTTCCCCACAAGCATTGCAGCTCACTTACCTGGCCCTGGAGGGACAATCTACCACTATTTTTGTAAGCAATTATTACAAACCCCTCGCCCAACACAGGAGCTTTTGCCCTAAGCGCTGGTCCTGTGGAGTGGACGTCAGACATGGGAAGAGGGCAGTGGCTTCTGCAGGCCTCCTGACCCTCACACATGCAGATAAAGAGAATCCCCAGAATGACTGCCTCGAAGCCAAACAGGTTTAACAACCCTTCACCATCTCTGAGGCAGAAGGCAATCTGCTGGGTATGTCACAGGTAAAAATGTGCATGTGTTGGAGCAAGGGTAATGAGACATCTACCCCATGCGACTTCAAAAGGTTAACAACCCAAAGGTTGCGACACTCCCATTTCTTCCTTGTGCAGCCTTTAAAGGTTGCCCTCCTAGCCCTACCATCACTGCTTTCATCTCACTTCTCCAACACGAAGCAATTAGAAATAGAGGAAAAATAATTTTCTCTGAAACCAGAAATCTATTGCTGTAATTTCTGGTAGCAAGAAAATACATCACGTCTTCATTGTTCCAGTCACATCCATTTTCTGAATGGGACACACAGCAAAATTCTCAGCTCCTCCATTCTGCTCCTCCCTCCTACAAAGAAAACAATAAAGAACCAGGATAGTGTTAGACAGGCCAACATGATCACAACCACAGCAAAACTCTTCATGCAAGCACAGCACAATGGTGCCCTTGATTACAAATCCAACACTGAGCTTCTGCAGGAACAGACACTTTAATCAGACATCAGTTATTAACGGAAGCATGAAGAGACATAGTGATAACAGTATCTACAGGACACAGGTTTTTTTTCAGTTGTGTGTCACACAGCAGAGTGCAGCCTAGACCCCAACATACACATGGGCCCAACACAACTAGAGAAGTGGCAGAATCCAGTCTCTGCCAACACACTCAGAAAAAGCAGGACAGAGTGAGAGGCACACTGAGGAGGCAGCCTGCACCACCCCAGAGCAGGGCTCTCAAAAGGACAGATCTTGCACATCCTGGCTACCTCCCCATATCACAACATCACACACAGAATAAGGGGAAAAGCCCAACTGAGCCATACCTTTCATCCCAAATTTCACCAGCAGTGATAACAGACCTGGATGTATGTCACTGCATCCCTCTTAGCCAGTCTGCTCAAGACTGCTTGGAAGGGATGCAAATGGAAAACACTTGTATTAACCTCCAGCGTAACCGACCTGTCCATGGTGCAAGAACAACTTTCTGGCTGCTCCAGGAATAGAGTTTGAAACTTCCTGGCTCAGGAGGGAGCCAAGGTTTCAGTCATGCTTTGGTTACCACCTTGTCACCGACAAGAAAAAAGGAGAGCTACTCACCCCTCAAAACTGGGAATTTAAGCAATAACACACATGACACTTAAAACACTTGCTTACTAGGTTTTCAGCCCAGGAAAACAAAAAAAAATATTTCGTTCATAATCAATCCTAAACCGGACATTACTTTAGAGCTGTCTGAAAATAAAAGCCAAGCAGCACAGGATAAAAGGATAAATGGCACCTCTGACACAGTAAACAAAGAAAAAAGCAACTCATCAGATTAAAACCCCCTGTGTCAGTGAGAGGTTCAAAAGCACCTGACAATGAACTTTACGGAAGCAATTTTAGTACCCATAAAGATACACAGGGCAAAGTATTAACCACTGGGGCATTCACCTTAACTGCATCTCCACACACTCGTCTAGTGGATGGCTTCATCTCATCTGTTGCTGCTGTCTCCTAGTCTCTCTGACTTTCCTCACCGTCTGCCAACAAACAGTGCCAGGAGAACTACACATTGATCTCCAGAAAAGGCGAGTGAAAACACTGTATAGAGACGTCGACAGCTGAGGACCTCAGGGCAAGAGAAACAAAATCCAAGTCATTGGAGGGGCTGTCAGCCTAAATCTAAAGTTGCAATCATCATGCAAGGAAGCTCTTACATGAAGATTAAGCCAAACTGCTACCATACACCTTAAATTACAGGAGAAAAGTTGAAACATACTGGCTCCCACAAAACTATTCAGCTGATAAAAGGGAAGCGAACAAAAACTAGTCCTCATTCTAGAGCAAAGTAACTGAAGCACAAGGAGAAGGCATCACAGTCTGTGCAACTTTGGACAGCACTATAGAACCTAAAATATCAAACTCTCCACTTCATCCTTGCCCAACTCTCAACACATTTGCAGAGGTTATGTCCTTGGTTTCCTTAGTTCATTTTTCCATTTTGGAGGAAACAAACAAACAAGAATAGGAAAATTAAATGTCCTGTATCTGTTAAGCTAAGTTTTATGAGGTTAAAAAAATAACCTGTTCCTATCTGCAAGAACTTTTGCATTCAGTCACATATTCAAGTTTTTCACGTCCCAATCATCCCCAAAGCCACGGAAAACACCAATAGAGAGATCAGAAATCCTCTCGTTAGAAGAACTGTTCACAAGCATTACCACAGAGAGTTATTCCTGCTCCCAAAAACTGCATGCTGCCTCCCACTGTGGGAATACGTGTTTAATGACAGTACACAGTCACTCCTTGCCACAGGTAACTAAAGCACTGAGAAGCATAGCTAAGATGACCACATTTGTTGAGTGAATCTCCTGAGTTTAGAGCACTTCATTCCCTCCTGAAAGAATACTTGCATTAAGGCCTCCTCTAAAACAATGATATTCAGAGGAAATAAATGTAGATGCAGACCCAGCACAAATGCCACCCTAGTTCCTGAGCCTACCACCTTCCTCACAGTGGCTCTTTGCTCAGCATCGTCCTTTAACCATTTGAAGCCCTTCTCAAGGCACCCAGTTCTTCCTACAGATCAGGAGGCAGATGCAAGGAGAAAGCAGCATACCTGGATGCAGCCTCCAACATTTCCAAAGGTGTTTTCAGCTAGAGATTTAATTGGACAGCAGGAAAAATGGCAAACTTGGGAAATAAGAGATATTTTGTTAATTTCTCTACTCTGTGCTTGGATTGATACATTCCAGCACAATTACTAGTTGCAGGATGGTTGCATGGTTATCTGAAAAAAGAGCATACTGATCTCTCTGCAAAGCCCACTAGTTTAAATGCAAAACAGTCAGGGATACAGCTAGATAACTTCCCCCTTTCTGAATATTTTCCTTGGAACTTTCTGGTTGGAGCCTGTGCATTGCATGGGGCTGAGAGAGCTATTACTCTTGGAAGCTATACTCCCAAATTCTTTCCTTTACTGGAAGATGTGAAGCTGATGATTTGCAAAGAAGAAATGTATTAAAGCCTCTTACCACTGGACCATGTTCAAACAGCAGGCAAGCAACAAGTTTAAACCCCGTTTTCAGGCCAGGAATCAAAATTAAAATGCCCTCAACACTCAAACGTACGTGTGTCTTCCCCCCCAACCCATCCCCTTTCCTGGTCTCTCTCTCTCATTAAAAAAAANCCTCACAGTGGCTCTTTGCTCAGCATCGTCCTTTAACCATTTGAAGCCCTTCTCAAGGCACCCAGTTCTTCCTACAGATCAGGAGGCAGATGCAAGGAGAAAGCAGCATACCTGGATGCAGCCTCCAACATTTCCAAAGGTGTTTTCAGCTAGAGATTTAATTGGACAGCAGGAAAAATGGCAAACTTGGGAAATAAGAGATATTTTGTTAATTTCTCTACTCTGTGCTTGGATTGATACATTCCAGCACAATTACTAGTTGCAGGATGGTTGCATGGTTATCTGAAAAAAGAGCATACTGATCTCTCTGCAAAGCCCACTAGTTTAAATGCAAAACAGTCAGGGATACAGCTAGATAACTTCCCCCTTTCTGAATATTTTCCTTGGAACTTTCTGGTTGGAGCCTGTGCATTGCATGGGGCTGAGAGAGCTATTACTCTTGGAAGCTATACTCCCAAATTCTTTCCTTTACTGGAAGATGTGAAGCTGATGATTTGCAAAGAAGAAATGTATTAAAGCCTCTTACCACTGGACCATGTTCAAACAGCAGGCAAGCAACAAGTTTAAACCCCGTTTTCAGGCCAGGAATCAAAATTAAAATGCCCTCAACACTCAAACGTACGTGTGTCTTCCCCCCCAACCCATCCCCTTTCCTGGTCTCTCTCTCTCATTAAAAAAAANAAAAAAAAAAAAAAAAAAAAAAAGCTTGTTCAAAGATTACAGCAAAAACTGGAAAATTCAAAACAGCTGTTCTGGAAAGAAAAAAAAAAACAAAACATGAACAGAATACAACCATTGACATCAGAGCTCTCCTGGTAGACCTCTCATCCTCTACACAGCAGGTGTGCCCCTGCAGAGGAGAAGGAGGGATCGGGATTCCCATCTTCCCATCTGTAGTGCATCACACAGCATAGGGAAACCTTCATCTCCACCCTCAACCCCAGGGGCACTGGAGAAAGCAGGAAAAAAGAAAGCTACTGTACTTGCTTGCACATTGACTGCACACACTACAGCTGCACTCACGGGTTCAACTCTACGACTGGCATCAAGCAACAGATTGCTGTAGTTCTTGGAGACTGCATCCATTATGTAGGTAATTAAGTTTTTTCACTGCCCCAGCTGCCTTCCTCAAGCTCTAACCTCAGGGGATTCCCACGTTGGGAAGCTTCACCCCCCACCACGACTGCCTACAGGGTGAACTGTGCAACTTCTCCATTTCCAGGTTCTCCTTTGGAGCCTTCAGATAATACGACACAAGGTGGATTAAACCAGTGAGCTACTGGCAAAGCAATTCCACATTAGTGAACGTAATCCCCCCCCCGACCTTTGTCAACCCAACAAAAAGACCTACAAAACTGTCAGTCCTGATTATGATAGAGAGGCGGGTTCTACCATACAGACAGGGAATAAAGGTTTAAGCATGCTGTCATCTCTGTAAGGGTCACAGGAAAACACAAACACGCTAGTATAGGAGGAACAGAAGCAGGCTTTCCTCTATATTTTATACAAGAAAGTTTCTCATTTCTCTTGTGAGCGCTCACACTTTTAGTAGCTGATGTTGAGTCTAAAGTATGCTGTACAGGATTTTCATTAAGAGAGAAACAGACAATGATTTTCACTGGAATTTTGACTTCCCTAGGAAAAATCCTATTCACATAGCACAAGCAATTCTTCAGTACTAAGAGAAGAAAAGTGAGCAGTGTGAAGCCCTTGAATTCAGCTGCGGAGTTACCAGTGTTTTTGAGCCTAACCACTCCAAAAGGCTCCAGGCAAACTAGAATATCAACAGGAAGATAAAAGTTATTCCCCACAAGGGCAGGGAACCAGCATGCAAGAAAGATCAGATCACATCACATCTGTAGAGCAGCCAGAATCCCATGCCACTACAACTATGCAGTCCATACAGTGAGCTGCTCACAGGACCACTGTCCCAGCCCCCTGCGAGGTATCCCTTACTCCTCTTCTCCACTGGAAAAAACCAAGACCTACACAGAAATTCTTCACATAATTGGTATCTTGAGAGGTGCTTTTCCCTTCTACCCACATACTACATCAAGACACTAAAATAAAAACTGAAAGTCAAAAAGCTTTCCCTGTACAGACACCTCAGTTACACAGTGGGGGTGGGAGGATCTAACACACAAATTCACATAGCAAAACCGATCATACTCATTTATCCACCTTTATCCCTGAAGAAAATAAAGTGATATCCCTCGGAGTTCAAGTTAGAGCTACTGAATAACTCTAACTCACAACTCAAGCCTACCTTAACTACTACAAAATTTAACTGAAGCCTCTTACTAGATGCCCTGTAATACCAGCAGAAGGTCCCTGTCTGCACTTGCTGTGTACAGGAATTGTAACTGTAAGAGCAGTAGCTGCTTCCAATGGAAAGATGTCCCAGGCTAGATAGGAAGAATTAAGCCTGTAGCTTGCCTAAAAACCACAGCCACACCTATTTTCAGTGCCAGGTTTTAAGTTTTTATCAAGAACAAGTTCACACAGGCAGAAGATTTTCTTCCTTTTTTGTAGGAGAATAGACATTGCTGGCAAGCAATTCACAAGCAATAAAAGTCAGCAACTGATCATCCTTGTCCTCACGTAACTGTTGCATGGAAAGGGGTCCTGCAGGCTCACTTTCAGCCAAGGGCTGCACTTTGAACTCGCTGGTGCAAAGGGCAGGCAGGACAATCTTCTGAAATCAGGGGGTGGAGCACTGGAAGGAAAACAGAAATGGCAAGATCCTTCTTAAAATTGTTTGCTAGCAGCAGAGTATCCAACTAAGGCAGAGTCAGCATTTTGTTGTCCTCATTACCTCTGGACAAGTGGGAAAAATAAAGCCTTGTTCACCCCCACAAAGATCAACAGTCACGGATGGCTCTGTCATCTCACTGTAAGGGATTATAACACCATAAAGAACTCACTATAAAAAACCCCAATGTTCATTCACGCATGCTGTGGGAGAGAACCTCAAAGCAAGTAGGAGCTCAGTCTTGATGGCAGGGTTCACCCTGCAGAGAGCAATGTCACAACACTGCTCTCATCTGAAGAGCAGATCCTCTTAGGACTGCCAGCAAAAGAATGGTGCAATCCCAACGGAAAGCATTACAGAAAACAAAATTACACAGATCTGTTGTGCTAAATGTATGTGCTCATCTTCTGGCCCCAGCTCCTCTGGCTGAAGCAAAGCTCCTGCCTGGTTAATTAGTAACTCCAGGAGAATCACGTTAACTTGCAGCTCTTGAGGCCTCAATCATCAGGTTTCAGTTCCCAGACTGACAGGCATCACACTTACTCTGCCCTTCAATGTACAATTCCTTGATGAGAAGGACTGTTCCTTCTTATTTAGACACTGAAATTATGGTACCCAAATACATTTACAAGCAAAATGCTTCAGTACAAAGAGACAAGAAGTAAGTCCCATACACACAAGCTTTCTTAGCTTTGAGGTTTCTGTTCAGCCTAGGGCTTGGGTACTTTAAGACAACTTGGTTACAGAAAAGTTGCTTTTCCAGTATTCTTTCACTAGCCCTCTCTAGCAGATACCATCATCCATAGGTAGAGAGCCAGACTGACTCATGTCTTTAAATCACAAAAATAATTACAAACACCCATGCAAGAATCCCAATTTCCAACATGCCAGCCAACCCAGACAAAAAAACATCTCTTGCATTCACAGGTTGTTCACTAAAACAACAGAATCGTCAAAGACAGACAGTCCCGATGATGTCCCATAGACAACACAGAAGCATAGCAAATCCTGAAAATCATTCTTCTGTTCAGTGAAAACTGTCCGCCTACCAAAATTTTGGAAGGCTCCCAACCAATTCTAACACAAAACACGAGAACAATGGCTCAAAGGTCTCCAAAGGCCCCTAACTCTCTCTTCCAGAGAAGAAAGCTACTACAGACAAGAGCCGTAAAAAGGGATGAGAGAACTTTTGAGTAAAGGACAAAAAAGGAAAGAGATAGTGGAGCCAAGTTCAGTAAGAATCAAAGCCTCTTTGTTACCAGGGACCACAAATGGAAAGCCCCACTGTGTTAAGCACATCAGGTACATGCAACTCCAGAGGCAAATCAAAAGAATGGCCAGTTCCTCTCCAAGCATGATGCGCTCTGCTCAGAAAGAAAGTTCTCTGCTGTCTTTCTGATACTGCAACCTCTTGTTTCAAGCTGGATTGTCAAATACAGACTTGGTTCCTCCAAGTCCACTTTGTGAAAGACAGTATGGTTGCATGGCCTGGAGACATTACGTTAGTGGGTTCTTTGTGGTTTTATAATTTTGTTTTGTTTTGTTTTAAGATACAGGAAATCTTTTAGTAGACTTTAGTTGCCCTGCCTAAATTTGTAACAATATGCTCTGGAGAATACAATCTTCATTACTCCATGTTGTACAAAATGGCATTTAGAACACCCAGGGGCTTCTCAACTTACCTGTTCAAGGCCGTCCCTTTCTCCTCCCTACACCTACCTCTCTGTAAGAAGACCTACAGTGAGGTGAATAGGTCACCTCTACCCCTTATGGATCCTTAAACAGCTTTATTTTGCATGCCCTTCTCACAGATGCTTTGTATACGATCGCACCTAGCCCTAGTTTATTCCCAGGATAGCTTCTTCTGCCAGCAAGTAGTGGGCCATGCTGACTCCTAGGCCAAGGGAAAAGACAGATTCTACCAGAAGGTAGTTAATGACAGATTTACACAACTCTTTTCAACAATATATAATCATAGAAAAAGTGAAACAAAAATTCCTCACTAGATAGTCCTGACATGACTCAGTGACCTTGGCAGCAGTCAGGCTGGGTCAACCAGCTGATCTGGGACTGTGAGCCATGTGCTGTTGGCTCTAGCTCATTAGCACCAAGTATTTACACTCCTATTTGTAGCTGGTAGGCTATACTTCAGGACGTTGTCAAATTAACAAGAGTGCCAGGTCATGCTTACCAAGGTATGGTTCAGAGTGCTGCAGTACTCTATGTTGAGGGCTAGTTTTACAAGCTCAATTAGTAAAACTGGGAGGGACTCAATAGAAGAAGTACAATTGGTCTACCTAGACTGGCAATTGCACCACAGCCCTGCAGAGGCACATACGATTATGAAAAAGCGACCTCTTGTTAAGCATTAATGGAAAAAGCAGCAGGAGGAGATACAGACTCATTCAACACACTGCTCAGACACTCCTTTCATTCTAGGCCTACTTAACGGTGCCTAGGCAGCTGTAAAACTGACTTACAACTCCTAACGTCAGATGTACATCGCAAAGTGTTTACAAGAGATGAAGTAGTGAGACTTCAAATCACGCAGGTCTTAATTCCTGGGCACTAGAATGTCTGCCTTCCAAGTAAGCAAGACAAAATCTGAGACCAGCCAGCACCAGAAAGATGAGTGGATCTTGTCTAAAGTTTAATGGCACTGATGCTCTAAGCTAAGTGATCTAGTACCCCCCGCCCCCCGCCAACACTCTCACTGTAATGATTCCTTCAATAAAGGACGGGGGGACTGGGGCTCATAACATGTATGGTGTGTGAGGTGGCTAACTCCCTCATTTCCTCAATTACCAGCTAGAGGGATATCACAGCCTGCCAAAACAAAACTCACCTTTGGATGGCTCCATTCAGAAGTCAAAATCAGAAATGCAACCTTTAGATCCACCTCTTTCTGCTTCTAGCACTACAAAGCTACTGAACAGGAGATACACACAGACAAACAGCAACAGTGAGGTAAGAGCTGACAAAGGCTCCATGTTGATTACACACACTCACAAAAAGAACAAGCAACTATAGCTACCTAATAAAGACAGTGTCTTTAGTTACAGAACTTAATGAATTGCAGCCTGATGAGATCAGTAAGCTTCCATGGTGAACAAAATAAATCTGCTCTTTTCTAACACTCTCTAAGCAGCCATAGCCATTGTCAGACATGTAATACTGCAGATTTGCTGCCATTGTTTTTACACCATTACGATCATCTGAAGTTCACCGAGAAAGCGTTCTGCTCCTCAGAACTTTATGTTGGCAGAGAAATACTGAAACTCAAAAAACATCTCAGCCTTGGAAGAACAGCACAATGGGTAAACTACCTGATCATTTTCCTACACAACTGAATTTGCTCAGAAGTTGACATTCTGTCTCTTCTCTCTATTCTACTCCAAAATTGGCCAAGAAACACTGCTGGCTGCACAGACTGGCCTGAAGTTTACATCTGTGCCTATTACAGATAACCTTTACAGACACAGAGGAAGCGGATAGGAACGTGGTTCACTTGTGGTGGAATTCACTCCCATCAGCTTCAGTGCACGAAAGAGTTAGCTAACTTAGCAAATAGTTAAGGGGAGGAAAAGGCAAGTTCTTGGCTTTGTTGAATGACAAGGATTGTTAGCAATCAGTTAAAAAGCAATCCAACAATCATACCCAACACAAGCGTCAGATCCAAATCTCTATTGCTCAAGCCATTTAATTCAGAGTCCTCTCCCTGCCAGACACCTGAACCACATGTTTCTTTCTATTCCCAGCAGCAGAATGGAGCCTCCAGCTGGGCTCTTCACCAAGGCCAGGGCGAAGCAGCACTGCGGCTCTCCAGCAACATCTTTTCTTCTCCTGGTCCCTAAAAGAAACTCCACAGTAGGGAGCCCACAAAGAACCAAAGCTGTTCTCCAACGCCCTCCCCTTGACGCCTCCCCCTCAGCATACCAGCAGGAGGGTTGCCTGCCGTAACCCACATCCGCTCCTCTCCAGCGGAACGAGCACGCATCCCCCAGGAGCTCTACAAGGCCAGCAAAGCTCTTGGCAGCGCAGTACCTGCGGGTGCTACGCTGTCAGACAGCCAAGAAATAAGTTTGTCACGAGGCAAACCCCACTCCCACACACAATTTTTGTGCAGGGAACAAATCCACTGGCATATCATGATAAACCTGTATCTTGCTGGCAAATTCCCTCCCACCTACCACTCCCCTGATCTCTTCACAGAAAAGTCTCCATCCTGGACATCCTCAGCACCTTTCCCTTTATATGAATTTCCTCAAAAGGATCAGAGGAGGTGCCATTTGAAACCGACAATGTTTTCCAAGAAGGAGTTTTACATGCCTTTCATAATCCCAGAAGGGATTTATGTAGTTTCTTCCAGTTTCTCGTAATGCTGCAGTCACCGGCTTACACAGAAAAATGTCTCTGGAGACAGACAACCTGTGAGATAAAACTAGAAAGTGAGCATTCACATCCATTAAATAAAAGTTACTCATGGGAAGTCTGGACTCAGATTCAGCACAATGGGAACCCACCAGATCTGAAAGGGACCAGGAAAGAAGCCACCTACGAGCCTGGGTTAGAGCTATATCAGAAAGGTAAGTGACCTAATAACAGAAAAAACCCTCAGACCAACAACACTAACACAGAACTTCGGATCCCTGGGCTACCAATCACTTGCTGTCCCACCTGCTTCCAAAAAGAGGATCTATGTGCTCAAAAGAGGAGTAAGGAAGGCTAGGTATCCTTCTTCTCTGCTCAAAAGTAAGGGTTATGTTTCAGGTTGCCAGGGCTTGGTTTTCTTTGGAGGAGGAAAGAGGAACCAAGAAAGAAATAGACAAAGTTTTTCTCCAGGTCCTATGTCCACACTAAATGCAGCCACCAAACTACCAAAGGTACACACTGTCAAAAACAGACAACACAATGCTAACAGAGCCCAACGAGAAGATCATCAAGTTAGATCTGACAAGGTTTTTAGGAGAGAAAAATCTTTGAAGGTCCAGTTGGCAGTGATTTTAATAAGGAATCTAGGAATTTTCTCAAGGCTGCCATGTGATTCAGAAAACAAGAGCTGAGAGCTGCTGCACACAGTTACTGTGACTTCTTCGTAAAAGGTTATTAACTCTGATCTTTAGTATAATATAGTAGTGGAGACAGACAAAAATAAGATCAAAACATATGACTCAGTCCCCAGATAAGGAGGACTCCAACTGAGAAACTGCTGCCCTCCAAAGCCATCCAGGCCACCAGGAAAGCAGATGTACAACGGCTCACAGAAAGTGGGCCAATCTTGAAATATTAGTATTACAACATGAGCCTATTCAAGCTGAATTCTTGTAGCTCTGGCAGGCAGGGAGCTAGAAATAGAACACTTCAGATTTAGGATCACACATGCAGAGATCTGCCTGTGAAAAACACCAAGAGCAAGTGCCAGAGAGCATTTGAGCAGAGACCTAGGAAAATTGTCAAAAAAGGGGGGAAAAAAAGCAAGCTAACACACTTATCAACAAGAAAAAGCAGATTAGTGGAGACAGTTCTCTAGCTTCCTTCCAAAAATGACTTTGTTGCTTATTCACTCCCTGCTGCAGCTTAGGAGCCAGGACACAAATCAGTTCTGGAACAGGTAACGCCTTGTTCCCCTTTACAGCAATGGCCAACATCAGATTAGCTGGGAGTGGACTTACTTCAAATGAGGTATCTCTTTGCACTGAGCAAAACCAGGCAGGTCATTTCTTAGGCCAGTATAAAGGGTACATTACACTTCTTTGCATTAAATTTGAATGACTGAATTTAAGTAAGTTAAACAGTCAAGTCTGCTCGACTTGCAGGCAAATGGATTTGACAGTGCTGGTAGAGGTTTAAGGTCTGTCGATGGGAACAGAAAATTGCCCCTTTCCAAAGCTATTTATTTATAAGTAAAGAATGCTTTTTAGAATAGAAGCTTTTTTTTCAGGCTGCTTCAGAAATCATGTTTATTCACACTTTAAGAGATCAGAGCAACAAGGGAGTGGGAATGTGCTGGAGCTCTCCCTTAAAATTGAGTTTCTTGCCTGGCAGCATAGAAGCGAGACAGATACTTATTTTGCAATTGTGGGTAAAGAACATTAATAATAGGCCCACCACCAAATCCTCCAGCTGTTCAGCCTAAGCACCAGGACAAGTACAGAACTACCCATTTCATCTTCCACAGCAGCGTAAAGACGTGTATCCTGCTGTGCTTGGCTTTTAATCTCCTCCCTATAAGCCTCCGTGTTTAGGTGAATAATGCCTTGCTCCCACCCAAAAAGTGAGCTTCAAAACCCCACCTACCTAGCTAATTACAAAACTTCTCAAAAAAGACCCCAGGCCTTTCCCCTTAAAGTGAATAAGGTATTCAATTGACAGCAATATCACACGAGGTGCCCATTGCGCCGAATGCTGGTAGCAGGGACCTGACTGGAAAAAAAAAGACATGCACATGAGTCTTGAAGCAAGCCTGCCGCAGTGGAAGGTCAATGTGATGGGAACAGAATGATTAAAAACTGTAAGCTTATTTATTTTCAACTCTTTACCAGAGAGTAACATGCAATTTGATTCTCACCCTTAATTTGTACATTCTCATGGGAATTTGGCAAGGTTGCTCCGAAGAAGACAGTTTGAAGAACTCTTGCAAAAGACACTGCGCTATGCCAGATCAAGCAAGCTATCAGTTATTTACATTCATTTCAAAGGACACAAAGGAATGCATTTATTTCTACCATATCTGCACTTTTTAAATAAAAGCCAGTTAGGACAAAGCTGGTCCTAACACCAGGGCTTGTCCATACACACCAACCAGCATAGCTCTTCTGGAGTAAACATTTATAAGTATGATCAAACTGTCCTGAATTAACTCCCAACTACAGAGACCATTCCAGGACACAGTGATCGCAGGAGGGCACACACATGTTAGGAAATCATCCTACACTTGCGCTACTGGGACGTTTCCTTGTGCAACCAAGGGAAGTCCTCTGGCTACCAGGGAAAGCAAACTCTGGTCTGCACCTTCCAAGCAACCCAGGAGAATGTTTAAGAAGCCTATTTTAAGCACAAGTTTCAGGAACCGCAAAGAGGCATATTTGGCTTAGCCATACTTGCAGGATTAAAGCACACACCTAATTCTCCCAGCTGCTAAATAAAAGGACTCCTATGTTAACACACAGGAGTGCATTTCATCTCTTTCAGACGGAGGCAAATAAAGCAACCAGCATAATATTCATTTCTTCAGACACATTGCTACAAACAAAACTAGAAAAAACACAAGTCTCGCTACAGGTTAAAAACCCATCATGCCATCTGAGTCTGAGTAACAGCGGAGGGCAGTGGGAAAACCCTACGTCTGCATGTGCAGCGAAATCCATCTTAACCAGCCAACAGTTAAGTGACATAATTGAGTCTCCCAGATCCAAACTGCAGATCCCCCAGTGCAGAAACCAAAGCTGAGGGAGGTTCTCCCTCATCTCTCCTTCCACAGCTCTGAACCCAAGTAAGATTTCCCCATTGCTACACAGAGGCAGAAGAAAATAAAGAAAACCACTGCTTCACTGGTCAGTAAAAAGCAGGGTTCACCTTCATCTTTATTTCATCTTCATGGATAGAAGAAACCAAATTCAAAATCATTGGGTTGAGCTAGAAGAAAGATCAAATGCCATGCTGTCAAAGCTCAGCAAGTGGACAAAACAGCACCTGAAACGTTAGTGGTTATTTAAATTTATTACCTAGAAAGACCATTCAACAATTTACAAAGTTCTTTTCAAGGTAACTTTTGCAGTCAATAAAGGTGAACTCAAATATTCCCCGTTAGCTGAACTGTGGGGTCAGTGCAGCTGTAAAGATCTCCTTTTTCAGCTTTCAGCCAGATCATCTCCCAGGGACTGAGCTGCTCTCCTCAGGCTTCGTGGCATTCCCATTGCCTTCAGTTTTCCAGCACAGGAGTTCACACATCCAACTCCTTTGATATTTCACTTAACGATTTATTTGAAAACACTTCCCTGCACAGGCCTTATAGCATTATTATCTGAAATACAGAGATGAACAGATTTTAAATGTAAAAAAAAAAAAAAGTTTTCTCCTTCCTCATAACCAAAAGCTCATAACAGGAACTAAGATGCAATTGTGAGGTCAACACCTCCTACAATTAAGATGGGGCCAGAAAGCCTCAGTCCCGGAAAGCCTCAGTCCCGTTCTGATGCTACTAACACACATGCTACACCAGAGAGGTAGAAACGGTCGTGTCTTTGCTGAGCCTGTGGTCCTGGGGGCGGAGAGAAGCCCAGGGAAAAAGACCCATAACTGAAGTGCAGCACCAACACATGCTTTTGAATATATTTTAAGACCCTGAAACTATTCATACAACCACAGATTCACAGAATGGTTTGGGTTGGAAAGGACCTTAAAGATCACTGAGTTCCTACCCCCCTGCCATGGGCAGGGACACCCTCCACTAGACCAGGTTCCTCAAAGCCTCATTCAAAGCCTCAATCAAAATATCTGGAAAATGAGCACAGAGCTGAGGTCGGCCGGCTGAGCCCATGAATGGAGCCAAAACGCCTTGTTTATCTCAGCACGTGTGCACGCACCAAGCCTGGAAGATACGGGTGACCCACCCGAGCAGCCCACCCGCTCCTCACTGTCAGACCAGCTGAAAAAGCACCAAGAAGACACAGCCAAGTAACAGGCGCGGATTCCCGTCAGCGGTTCTCACTATAACAGACAGATGAGTGGAAAAAGCAAGAAAGAAAACAACCTTGCTTGGCACCATGCCCACACACGCATCCCAGTGCAGTGGAGAAAAGAGGCTGGGGGCACATACCAGCCGCATATCAGCTTTCTAGCCCAGGAAATGGGCAGATTTGGCAGATGCCTAAACACGGGCCACTCTCTGTCCCGAATGCACCCTCACAAACCCCTCCACAAGCAGGAACCTGAGACAACTTGTCTGCAGAACTCCGTCACCTCCCTGGCCAGCTCGCTATAGGAGGGCAGATGCTCACCACCCCCAAGCAGCACTCCCACACCCCCACCACAGGCACAGGCCCACCTTTCTTGAACTCCTCCAGCATGGCATCGAGTTTGGTGTCGTTGAAGACAAAGTGCAGTGGATGGTTATAGAAGCGGGTGATGGTCTTGAGTGGAGTGCAGTCATCAGGGTCCACAAAAGCCAGGTCCTTAACGAAGAGCAGGTCCACAATGTTGGAGCGGTCACCCTCGAAAACAGGGATGCGGGTATAACCGCTCTCCATGATCTCGGACATAGTGTTGAAGTCCAGCACACCTTCAGCAGCGATCATGAAACAGTCTCGGAGGGGAGTCATCACATCCTCCACTGTCTTGGTGCGCAGCTCCAGGGCTCCTTGGATAATGTTGAGCTCCTCCTTGACTAGATCGTTATAAGGGTCGGTGACCCGCAGCATCTCCAACAACTTCTCACGGTTATAGACCGTGCCGATCTCCTGGCCCAGGACACAGTCCAGCAACTTGCTGACAGGGTAGGAGGCCGGGAAGGTCATCATCATGAAAAACTTTGTGAGGAAGATGGTGTTGGCGCCCACGGCCAGGCCGTGCCGAGAGCAAATTGCCTGCGGCACGATCTCGCCGAAGATGACGATACCGATGGTGGAGACCACCACGGCCACCAGCCCGGAGCCGGCAATGTCGTCCAGGAGGATGGTAAGCGTGGTGTTGACCAGGACATTGCCCAGCAGGAGGGAGCAGAGCAAGTAGTTGCCCTGGCGTCGCACAGGCTCGATGCGCTTGGCGTAGTTCTTCTCCTTGTCTGTGCCACAGTTCTGCACGATGCGCAGCTCCATGGGGTCCAGGGCCATCAGGCCCAGGTTGAGGCCACTGAACATGCCCGAGAGGCAGAGGAGGAGCGAGATGAAGATGACCTGCAGCCAGAAGGGCAGCAGGAACTTCTTCTCCTCGCCCACGATCATCTTGGTGTCCTCGCCATCGTGGTAGATCCAGGTGGTCTCACCCCACGGCGGGGGCCCGGCCGGCCCCTCGGCGCCCGCCAGTCCCCCAGCGGCCCCGGGCCCCAGCGCGGCAGCGGCGGGGGCCGAGACGGAGGTGCACAGGTAGTAGGACTTGCTCTTCTCCGTCTTGCGCAGGGGCTTGATCTCGATCTCGATGATGCCCGACGTGCGGCGGTTGAGCACGATGTGCGGCAGGATGATGATGTCCGAGGTGCGGATGCCGCAGCGCTGCGGGGCGCCGCCGCCGCCTCCCGCCACCCCGCCGCCGCCCCCGCCGCGCCCC
>VZTO01021176.1:67228-123106 GCA_013400615.1 Syrrhaptes paradoxus
TCTTCACTGAAAGAGTGATCAGGCATTGGAACAGGCTGCCCAGGGAAGTGGTGGAGTCACCATCCCTGGAGGTGTTCAAGAAACGTGTAGATGTGGTGCTTAGGGACATGGTTTAGTGAGTTAGGTGGTGTTGGGTTGACAGTTGGACTTGATGATCCTTGAGGTCTTTTCCAGCCTTAATGATTCTATGACTCTATGAATTCACATTTTTCTCCCACTCAGTTACCAGTCACTGACCTGCAGGCTCAGGAGGCTGCCCCTGCAGTGCTCTGGGTGTCCAAATCACTGATGGGCACCCTATGCTGTTCATGCAAAGAAAGCATCTTCAGATGATGATGATGTACCAGGCAACTGTTCATTTTCAGGTCAGCAATTAACTCTTTTCCACAAGCCTGGAGGTGGCCACGGAGGACTGACACCACACGGTGCCTTTCTGTGTGAGGCCATGTCACAGCGAGGTGGATGGGAGCTGTGAGATGGCCCTCAGTTTTACAGGGTAAAATACTTTAATCCAGAAGGACTTTGAATGCACCATCCTTCAGAGAGTACCAGGAAAAGCTTTCCTTCCTGCACAGCACTGCTGGCTCTCCTCTCATCTATTAAAAAATATTCCAAGTGTATCTGTTCTTGTACATGTACAACCTGATGGGGACACAGGATGCTCCTTAAATGACAGAGAGGGGGATTTTGGTCCTTCCTGGAAAATCACTGCACGAGGAGGGGTGCCAATACTCGCAAGTTTCTAAGCTCAGCCGCTCAGCCGGGGGCTTGGGTGCCACTCAGCAGCCCCCTGTTCCTCCCAGCCAGCCCCTGTGGCCAGGGCACACAGGACTTGCACAGGGTGGCAGGGGCACAGCCCACCGCTGCCCACCACAGCCTCAAAGTCCTCGCTCCCCACCCTCAGTGGGATGGGGCCAGTTACATTTCTGGTTTCCAGAATTGCTGCATTTCCCTGCAGAACTCTGCAGGTGAGATACTGGCAGGACACTTGGGGCTTTCCTGCTAGATGGAGTCTGGGGAAAAATACAAAACTCAGCCATGATGCACAGGGGACAGGAGAGGAATCCTTGTTTCCTGTAACAGGTTGTGGGGATGCAAGTGAGACAGAGCACGGGGAGCTGTGCTTGGGGCATCTCCCATCCTGAATGCAAATAACAGGAACATCCCTCCACACCCTGTGTGCCACATTGAGCTCTTCATAGAAAAGCCAGCCTGGCTGAGCCCCCAGCAGCTGACCAGACCTTCTCACCTGCTCGTTTGCAAAATACATGATTGAGCCGCCCACTTCACCACTGGGAGCTGGTGTGGACTTTGCCTGGAGGATGCTTGCAGCTTCCTGCATGTGCAGGGTTAGCAGAAGGAGATCAAAAGAAGGGAAAAAGCAACCAGGCTGCTTATTGCTGTGCCTTTTGCTTCTCAGCAGCATTTGTGCCTCAGCTGCAGGCTCCCAAAGACTCAAATTGGAGCTGGGCTCACGCAGAGGGGCACATGCTGCATGGTCAGGACCTCCTTTCGCACCCTGCTCTGCCAAGCTGCCTTCTGCAAATGTCTCCATCTGCTCTGTGGGCTCAAAACCAGCAGGCATCTGCTGCCAAACCCACACCAGACCTGCCATCCATGCCAGAGAACCCACCACCCCTTTCCCACAGAGACCATCCCTGCCCACGCGGCAGAGCCATGTGGCCGCTGCCAGCCCCAAAGCAAGGTGACCCCCAGGACGGCTGCCTGCCCTCACTGTAACAGGGCACAACCTGCCCCACCAGCCCCAGCAGGAAAGCACAGCACCCCACAGGCTGCGAGTGCACAGCCTTTGAGCTCAGACATTTATTTGCTCTCCGGTGGAAGCCACGTGCTGCTGGGGCTGCATCCTGCCTGCTGGCATCCGCCGGTGTCGGGACATTGCTCGACGCTCAGCAGCACCCCGGGGGACCACAGGTGCCACCAGGACGGCAGGCAGGAACCGGGGCCGCCAGCCGCTCCAGCAGCTGGAAGGGATCGCAGATCTTCTCCTGGAGGGCAGAGAAAAACCCAGGGCAGGATCAGGCCAGAGGGAAGCAGGAGGCACACCAGGAAGGAGGCATTTCCCCCCTGACTCGCTCCCTGCCAGTGGGACAGCCCATGCAGACCCTCCACAGTTAAAGTGGGGGCAGCCCCTGGGTCACTCCAGCTGCTTTTTTCTGCTTTGTAGAAGAAGCCAAGAGCCTCTCTGGCACTGTGGCTCTGCTTTTATCTGAGAAATGCCTCTTGCCTGGACCATGACAAGAACATCTCCCTCTCACCAAGTACAAGGCTGTGTTTCAGGGACACACAGCTGCAGGGAGTTATCGCCCTTGCCCCTCCTGGCCCATCTACAGGCTGGAGGGACCACCAAGGGCAGGAGAAGAAGCTTCCAGGAGATAGAGGTGCTCTGTGCTGAAGGGTCAGGGCTGGCAGCCAGGGCCAAGTTCACATCAGCAGCTGGGAGGTGCTGGGAGAGTGATGGACAAGAAGGAACTGCAGGGATGGGCCATCCCTTCCCTGAGGCAGGCTCTCCCCAGCCATCTCCCCGGGGAAGGATGTCTCCCCTTGCAAGACCTCAGGCAGGGCCAGCTGTCAGCCTCAGCAGCCCCCATGGATGTGTGTGGGGGGCAATGGGCTCTCACATCTGCTGGTTAGAGAAAACACCCCCCCTTGGAGGGCTCCAGCCTGCGCTGGGGTGCAGTTGCCCAAACTCAGGCACCAGGCACCACCCTCAGGTCTCTTGGGGTCATGCCTCATCCCCTCTGAAACCCCAGGACAACCCTGATGGTACAGGACACACATGTCCTCACCCCTGAACCCGGCTTTGGAGCTGCTTGCCACCGACCTTCACCCCCTTGCTGCAGCAGCCCTGCGGTGAGGCAGTGTTGGCTCCGCTGGCTCGGATCAGGAACTCCTCTGCAAATCTGGAGCTCCGCAAGATTGCAGCCATCTCAGCATCCACATCCACCACCTCTCCTTCCTGGGGGCAGAGGGACAGTCACAGGGCTGGGGTCGAGGATACATGGCACAGGGGACCCCAGCCACTCAGCGAGATGATGGGGGGAGCAAAAGCAGGGGCATAGCCTGTCCTAAAACCTTGAGAAACACGTACAAAGACCAAGCAACTGTCTCCAAACCCCACTGTGAAGCCACCATAAATGTTCTGCTCCCACCCATTCAATGCATGGGTCTGTTTCCCTTTCCTGCCCCCGTTTGCTGCTCCTCTGGTTTATACAGCTCTCATCCAACACCCCCTATACCAAAGCTTACCCCAAAAAATTACAGAGGACGCTGCTGAGCAGCTCTGCTTCATCAGCTCTGCTCCATCCCCAACCCTACAGACCAGAACTGCCTGGCATCCCGGGGAGCCCCAGCCCGCACCTTGAAGGTGAAGTTGGCATCAAACACCAGCTCTCTCTCGTGCCCCACGATCCCACCATTGTAGATGACCTGCCCTGGTCCGGTCCGGCTGCTCCCTGGCACCTTGAACAGGCGGAAGGTTGCAGAGACGAAGCGGCAATCCCCTGCAAGTGAGAGGTTGGGAACCGAGCACCTGGGCTGGGAGCCAGCAGAGCCGGGGATCCCAGCATAGCTCCCCCATGGCTGCACTGGTTGGAGCCTCACCAACAATGTCCTCCAGCTCCTTGCTGCCAATGGTGATAGGGCTGGCGGTGACCAGGCATGGGGAGCTGAACCCCACCTCCTCGGCGATGCTGTACAGGTCTCTCCAGTACAGGGCTCCCGCCAGGCACTCCCCTGGCACGAGACCACAGACACGGGTGATGGAGGCAAAGGTCTGGTCCCCACACCCCATGCCACCCCCATCCTGGAGCCCTACGCACCCCACAGCACCCTGTGCTTCCGGACAGACTCGCTCAGGCGCTGGTTGGCATAGATGTCGCTGAAGTACATCTCTCCCCCAGGCTGGAGAACAGTGTGGAGTGAAGGGAGATCCCAAGAAGCAACAAGACAAAAGGGGCAAGGAGAACTGAGCACACCCCAATGCCACCCCTCTGCTGCGGGACTCTCTGGGGAGGTGCCCTCCCCTGACCCCATCCTGCATCCCCCCAGCTGGGTCCCATTTGCTGCATCCCAGCAGCACCCCAGCAGCAGGGCCAGCCCAGCCCCTTTCCACTCCCCCCATGGGCCATGGCATTACCTTCAGTACACGGTAGGCCTCCCGTAGCACGGCCTTCTTGTCGGGGGCAAGGTTGATCACGCAGTTGGAGCTGGGGAGGAGGAGACTGGGACTCATTTGCATTCTCTCACACACTCAGCACCAACAGCTGCTGCACATCCACTGGCTGCTGCACACCTCACCCCTTCATGCAGGATTTGGAGATGTCAATTTGACCATGAAAAGGGCAGTTTCTATATTCCCAGGCCCTGGCCCAGACTCTGCCTTGGGTTTTTCCCTCTCCTAATGTGTGCTCCTGAAGTGAACAACATGGTGGGATGCTGACTCCAGACCCCAGCCCACGGCCCCAGGCAGCAGCAGGACCAGGGGTGGCAGTGCCCTGTGTGATACCCACATGACAATATCGTAGCTCTCATCAGCCAGCCCAGCATCACCCAGCTTCTCCATGTAGCCCTGGAGGAACTCCACATTCGGCTTTTGATAGCCAAACTTATCCATGTGGTAGGCGATGTGCTTCCTTGCCACCTCGACCTGGGAGGGGGATGGGAATGATGGTGGGGGGATGCCTGGGGGACAAGGGAAACTTCCAGCTCCGTGCCGTACCTGGCCTTCGGTCATGTCTATCCCAGTGACATGGCCCCGCTCCCCAACCAACTGGCTCAGCAGGTAGCAGTCTCTGCCGCTGCCGCTGCCCAGGTCCAGGATCCGGCAGGACATCAGGCACTCAGGGATCACCAGACCACAGCCATAGTACCTGGGGGGATGTGGAGCTGAGCTGGGTGGAAGTGCCACCACGGTGTGGGGTTTGGGGGGCTGCAGCCCACAGGGAGGCAGCAGCAGAGGAGAGATCCCAGGGTTCACCTGGCCACCACCTCCTCGTGGACACGCTCCAGAGCATCTCTCACTGCCTTGGCAAGGGGCCTGGCTGAGGTGACACAAGCGTTGGTTTTCAGGTCCTCCAACTTCTGCAGCTCTTTGCCGTAGTACTCCTGAGATGAGAAGGACAAAGTCCACCAAACTACAGCAAGCCGTGCCCCAGGAGCTCCCCATGCACCATGCCTGCCATCAGCACGTACACGTCCCCCCGTGCCCTCCAGTGCTGGTGCTCTCATTTGCACCCAGCTAAAAATTAGGCTAATGCTACGCGTCCCTTCGCCTCCATCCTCCCTGGTTCCTCTTGTTTGCATGCGTGGATGTGTTCGCACAGTGAGGGGCTTAATTCCCATTTGCAGTAATTTTCCAGGGTTCCGCTGCTGCTCCCCCAGCCACGAGGGGTGCGTAGAGGGGGGGCAGGGAAACACGGGGCTGCCAACGCCCCAATCCCTGCGGGAAACGGGACCAAAGCAGCCGATAGCACCGAGCGCTTTTACCGGGGCCCCGACACCAGCTTTGTCCCCTGACCGCAGCAGCACCCCGGGGGGCCCGGGCTCACCCCCCGCCAGCCGCCCCGTCCCCCCTCACCTGCACCTCGCGGTGGATCCGCTCTCCGCAGGGCGCTGCCACTGCAACGGCAACGCGCAGCTGGGGCCCGATGCCACCGCGATGGGCACCGTCCCCAAAGCCCTGATCCCTCCTCCTTCCCCAAATACGGGACCGTCCTTCTCCTCCTTCCCCCTCCCCCCCCCCCGGCAGTACCCAGGGGGACCCTCAAACCTGCAGCCTAGTGGGACATTCCTGGGGGCACTGACAACAGCCCCCTCCTCCCCAAAAAAACAACCAAACCAAAACCAAGCGAACAACCCCCGTCCCAGCTGCCCTGGAGAGACGAGTCCCCCAAAACTTCCCCGTAGGACATCCCCCCAGCCGCCGCTCCGCAGAGAGTCCCAGCCCCAGGGGTGCCCCCCAGCCCCAGGGGTGCCCCCAGCCCCCGCAGCCGAGGCCCCGCGCTGCCTTACTGCCTCCGGTCGCTCCGCCTCGGCCCCGCTACGCCCCGGGACCGACTTCCGCCGCGACACAGGCTCCGGTCGCGGGCGGCAGCACACGGCCCCGCGGAGCGCCGGGTCCCGCTCCCGTGGGGGGACGCTGCCGTCACCCCCCGCCCGTGCCTGCACCCACGGACATCCCCAAACACCCACCCTGCAGTGTCCCCCCGCCCCTCCCCCGTTCTGCTGCTCGCCCCACGCGCAGGAAGACCCGAGTGGCCGCAGGGCTGCTCCGGCCCCTGCAGAGGACCGGGACCTTGGACGGGACGAGCCACCTGCAGCAAGGACACAGTGAGTCTACACAGAAGCCCCGGAGCTGAAGCAGCGGGGGGGGGACAGAGAGGGACAGAGACCCACCGTCCCCAAGAGGCTCCCCAGCACAGGGACCAGCAGCAATGGCATCCAGCACAGACACTGAGGTTTGGTGGTGTTCAGGGCAGCTTTTATTCCCAGCAAGCGAGATGTAACTTATCCAGAAGCTCAGGGAAAACCCTCATTCCCAAAGTGCACCTGCAAAGCTGGGGATCAGGGCCCCTCCCATGGCCCCTGGGCTAACAGCGGCACCTCTGCGAGGATGCAGGAGCTGGGGTGCAGGAGCTGGGGTGCCACGAGGTGAAGCCCAAACAGGCAGTGGCACTGGAGGGATGGTGAAATCCAGCCCAGAGGGTGGCTCTGCAGCACAGGAGCCAAACCCCAGCAGTGCTTTGCTGCACAGCTCCACCAGGAACATGGCAGGCTGATGCCCATTCTCAGCCTGCCTTGTCCTATCAGCTGATGAAAAGCACACTTGGGCAAACAAGTGCTTCCCGTGTGCTCCAAGTGCTCCAGATAAGTGACTTATGACAAACAAGACACAATATTTATAGCCTGGGCCGTCTCTCTCCGGGAGGTGCACAGGAGCCTGGTCACTAGTCCTGCCAACACAGAGCAGTGCAGAACCAAGCTCACCAGCTCCTTATGGTCTCCTGCCTGCTTCCCGGCTGGGCCTTTGGATACCTTCCCAACCAGATAACACGCACCACAGCTGAGGATGCTTCATCAAGAGCTGGAGAAGCAGCCCAGGAAAAGGAATGCAGTTGAAGGCCGAAAGCAATGCAGATGGGCTGGCAAGTGGATGATGTTCCAAGCTCTGGCAGAGTGGAAAATAAGATAACCTCTGAGCAGGATGCTGGCCAAACTGTGTCCAGCTGGACCAGAGACAGAGGTGAGTGCCCAGATTCCTGCTTTCAGAAATTTTGGCCTGGGACTGGCACCTCAGTCCACACTGAAGGACGTCTCTCACCCACCCAGGCACTTACAGCTCCCACTGATTAACATGCCCTAAATAAACTGCACTCTTTGCCATCTCAGTGTCTAAATACAGCTCAGCGCCAAACTGCAGGCACCTGTATTTAAAACTTACAGCTTAATTTTACACATTTCTTGCGGAGTCGGGGGAGTGGACACAACTTTGTTTGACACCCCTGGCTCTATGACTACACGACCAGCACTCTTCCATCATCTCACCAGAGATGACTCCTAACTAAGCAGCAGTTAGAGATGGGAAGGGAAGTCATCCTGCGGCCAAGAAAGACATTACTTCAGCCAGGAGTATGATATGCCACATGATGGGCTGACAAACTAACCCAAACACAAGGCCACTGATCAGTAGCTGAATGACATGGGTGCCTGGGGTGCTGGTGGGGGCTAAGCACCTCCTCACACTACATGGTAAGTAAGCCGACACAGGGATTGTTGGGGGCATCAAAGTTTCAGGTAAGTTTGTTTCAGTTAGGTGCAGGCATGCAGGCCAGTGTTCTGGAGCGGAGACAAGGATGGAGGCACGTGAGTGGGGCCCAGTGCCCAGAAACACAGACTCTGCACATATCGCAGATGGTATCCAGCACCATCCAGACATAGGTCCGAAACCCAGGGTCTGGAGGGGAAAGGACAGTTTGCTGCTCCCAGTGCCAGTTGAGATGCCTTCATGCCTTCAGCTACACTTCATTTCAGCAAGTGACTCAGCTGGTCCTGTAGGTTGGACGACTGCTCGACGCTGGGGACCAAGCAAGAAGAGGTTCCCAGTGAGATGTGCTCCCCAGACTGCCGTGCTGCCTGCGCCCAAGGGACCAGAACAGCCCTAGCGCCGATGCTACAGCAAAGAGAAACCCTGGGCTTCCGCAGCCCACCTCCATGTCCCCCTAAGGCCAACCTCATTTTGTGCACCCATAAGCAGACAGCTCTGCTCTACACCACCCTCATCTCCTGTCCCAAACAACCTCACAGGCCCTATCACGTTAATGAAAAAAATGTGAGTTTTCTATATAAAGAATCCCTTCACTCAAATTCCCATCTCCTCAAAGTACTGAAACACTACCTCACTGGGCCAGCACCTGCTTCAAAGGCAGCTGCAAAAACCTTTTAGCTGTGTTTTCCTCCACCCTACTCCATCACTCTTCCATCAACCCCTCCACTCATCTCCCAGGTCCTCCTGCCATGCCTTCAGCTGGGTACTCACTTCTTCTGAATTGCCTCCTGCCTAGATGAGAAAAGGAGACAAAAAGAGCATTAGAAACACAATGTCTCAGCAACAGGATTCATGTTATGTTGAAAAAAAAAAAGGGGGGGCTTGATCAAGGGCTCAGGAGGCCAAAAACCCCAGTGTGTTTCTGGATTAAGTCTGAGAGTCAGCAGCAGCACTGGCTTATCTTCATTAGCCCTAGATGCCTCACACACTCTCACAGGAGACACGCTGCATGCCAAACAGGAGACAAAAATGTCAGCTCCCACCCTAAAACGGACTGCACCATAACAGCAGAGCTGCAGAGGGCTGGAAGATCCCAGCTCCACGATCTGCTCAGATTTGAGGATCCAGGCAAGATAGATTGGTCTGAGTGGCCTCCAGGCCAAATCTTTAAGAAGAAGGGAAAGGGATCAAGGGACCCGCTCACCTCCCCAGAGAGAACATGGTGTCCCCTACTTACTGGTACTGTAGATGAGTGGTTATTATGGCCATTTTCCTTAAACTCTGTGGAGAACAAGACAAAGAATGAACGTCTGATAGGAGCAGTTCAGCAGAATCAAAGGTCAAACTGTCCCAATGCCCCAGGGATTTCCTCCAGCACAGTCATCACTGTACCACTGACCTGTCTCCGAAACACCCCCACCGGTATCTTTCAGCTGTGGCACACTCCTCTCTCCTTTCCCAGTGACAGGCAAAGACACTAAGTGCTTTGTTTCAACCTACGATCCCATGAGGTTTCTCACAGAGGTGGCACGGCATAAGGGTTGGCTTGTGCTGTAGGATGCTGGAAGGCCAGCAGCACACATGGGTTTCAAGAAGCAGCAAATTACTCTGGCCACCAGTCCTGTGCCTGAACTCATGTATTTCACTTCAGGGCTCCAGTAATACATCTGCATCCCCATTCTTATAACCCTCCTCTCCTCCTGCCCACTAGAAATACTACTGCTCTAGGAGATACCGCTTACATCTTCTGAGTGCAGGATGGCATCTTCTTGCATCACCATGTTTCTAGCGGCTTGACCCAGGAGCTAAAGACAAACACACAGACCAGACTGAGAGGCAGCAGCCCCGTATGTCCCGCGATGCTCGTGAAAGCTGCTCAGCAGACCTGCACACAAGGCTGGCACCCCGGGACCCTGGGCAACACAGTGGCGAGGCCTGCGGGCAGCGGCGCGGCGCTACACCCCCCTCCCAGCACACAGCTTCGGGAGAGCCCGCGCCAGCGCTCCGGCCTGTCACCCCCGAGAGACGCCATGAGCTGAACGCAGTCCCCCCGCCTCCCCAGCGCTGCCAGGGCGCGCCCGGAGCACACAGCTGCGGGCACCCGAAGCCCAAGAGCCCCAGGCGGTGTCCCCCGACCCAGCCATGCCGGGGCCCACGGTCCCCAGCCCACCCCCAGGGCTGNCGCCAGGCACCGCTCCGGGAGCGGTGGGACCGGGTCAGACCGCCCGCCCTCGCCGGCTCCTCCCCGCAGGCCTCGCTGCATGCCGGGCCCTGTCGTTTGCAGTCCGGCGGCGCCCGCCGCTCACCTCGGCGCTGCGGGAGCCCTTCAGCACCTGCTTGGTGAGGGCGATCACGTCGGTGCCGCAGCTCGTCACCTTCTCGGTCAGGAGCCCCTTCACCGAGTGCCCGAAGCGCGCCTGGGCATCCGCCGCGCCCCCCGCCGCCATCTTACCCCGCGCGCACCTCGTCCCGCCCCGCTACGGCGCGCGCCGGCGGCCAGAAGAGTCGGGAAGGCGCAGGGCCTCCGGCGGCGGCGGGGGTTTTGGCGCGGAGGGGCAGGGTCGGACATCACCCCGGGCACGGGCACACCCAGGCTGACAGCAGTGACCAGCGCTGCCCGGGGCTGACCAGTNGCCTCCCCCGGACTACAGTTCCCGGCACGGCCCCCGCCGCCCGCCCGCCCCCAGCACCCCGCTCAGCCCTCGGCGGGGCTTGGCCGGGCCGCAGCTCCGGGCGCGCAGCCCCGCCCCGCCAGGCACCGCTCCGGGAGCGGTGGGACCGGGTCAGACCGCCCGCCCTCGCCGGCTCCTCCCCGCAGGCCTCGCTGCATGCCGGGCCCTGTCGTTTGCAGTCCGGCGGCGCCCGCCGCTCACCTCGGCGCTGCGGGAGCCCTTCAGCACCTGCTTGGTGAGGGCGATCACGTCGGTGCCGCAGCTCGTCACCTTCTCGGTCAGGAGCCCCTTCACCGAGTGCCCGAAGCGCGCCTGGGCATCCGCCGCGCCCCCCGCCGCCATCTTACCCCGCGCGCACCTCGTCCCGCCCCGCTACGGCGCGCGCCGGCGGCCAGAAGAGTCGGGAAGGCGCAGGGCCTCCGGCGGCGGCGGGGGTTTTGGCGCGGAGGGGCAGGGTCGGACATCACCCCGGGCACGGGCACACCCAGGCTGACAGCAGTGACCAGCGCTGCCCGGGGCTGACCAGTGCTGACCGGGGCTGCCCGGGGCTTCTCTGCACCCCCCCAGTGCTGCCCAGTGCTCCCAGCCCCGTGCTGCTCACCTCCTCCTACGCACGTCGAGGGGCTCCTAGCCTGCACAGACCCCAGTGCCCCGCCAGCCCACAGCACCCAGGGGAGACCCTGAGGGCTCATCCGCCCCTGCGCCCTTTACTCGCCACGGGGCCCCGGGTGCAGGCCCCTGAGGATGAATCCAGCCCTGGGCGTCCCCTGGCTCGCAGCCCGCTGGATGCAGCTCCCCCGCGGCCACACGGCGCGGCCATGGCCCCGCTGCCCTCGCCCCCTGCCGGGTGCCCAGCTGCAGAGCTGGCCACGGGCCCAGCGCCCAGCTCCCCCCTCCTTGTCCCCTGATAAGGAGGCGAGCCCTCCTTGGGGTCAAGGCGGTGACCCCGCAGCCGGTATAAAGGCCCCCGCGCTGCCGCAGCCCTGCAGCCAGCCCCACCATGCTGCTGCTGGGCACCCTGCTGCTGGCCCTGGCCCTGCTCTGCGCCTGGGGGCTGGCGCACTGGCGAGCTGCCCCAGCGCCAGGGACGGCGACAGGGACGGGCTCCGGGCGCCCGCAGAGCCTGCCAGCCCTGCCACTGGTGGGGAGCCTGCTGCAGCTGGCCGGGCACCCCCAGCTCCACCTGCGGCTCTGGCACCTGCAGGGCCGCTACGGCAGCCTCTACGCCCTCTGGATGGGCTCCCACTACGTGGTGGTTGTCAACAGCTACCGGCATGCCAGGGAGGTGCTGCTGAAGAAGGGGAAGGCTTTCGCTGGACGGCCACGCACTGTGAGTTGGTAGCAGGTTTTGGGGAACCCCCTCCCAACCGCGGTGGGGGGTGAGCTGGGGGCAGGGTCCATCTCCTCTCCCCATCCTGCCCGTAGCAAGGTAATGGGGGCAGCCCCTCTCTGTCCTGTTCCCTGGGCCAAATTCTGCACATCCTCCATCCGGAGGGTGCCTGTTCCTCCCCAGGGCTGGCTGCATCTCAAGGTGTGGGGACATGGGTTCAGGTACCACCGGGCTCCTTGCATCCCTCATTCTCTGGACACCCCAGCCCCTAGCCTTGGCATCTGTCCCCAAACCTCTTCATCAGTCCCCAAGGTGGGGAGGGGAAAGCAAAGCTCATGGCCCAGACTTTGCCCACCAGCACTAACCGCCAGCCTCCCGGACTATCCCTGGGATGAGATGATCATGCGCCCCCCAGCATTTCCCCTCTCCAACACACCCCCCACATAGGGCTGCCCTGCAGCGGGGTGACCCCGGGGCTGCCTGTCCCACAGGTGACCACAGACCTGCTGTCCCGGGGGGGCAAGGACATCGCCTTCGCCAGCTATGGGCCCCTCTGGAAGTTCCAGCGCAAGCTGGTGCATGCCGCCCTCTCCATGTTCGGGGAGGGCTCACTTGCCCTCGAGAGGATCAGTAAGTGCCCCCCGCTGCCCCCGGGCTCCCTCCCAGCTCTGTCTCCCTCCCATGCCTGATCCTGGCTGGACTTTTCCTCTCTCAGCACCCTGATCCCCTGGGAACAAAGGGGTGATTCATTGGCTCAGCCCAAACGCCCCGGTACCCCCAATTTGCCTAGCGGGGGCTTGGTCCCTCTCTCTCCACCCCCAGTCCTTTACTGACACCTCTCCCCTTGTATTTTCCACCCTGAGCTTTGGCTCCCCTCACTCACAGATGGGGAAGCTGAGGCACAGAGCCAGCTCCCAGCCTCCCTCTCCCCCCAGGAGGATCAAACACGGAGACTTCCCTTCCCACCTCCATCCTCTCTTCTCCTCCCCAGCACCCAGCATAGTCCCTTCTGCCTGTCCCAGCCCCTTGGGGCTCAGCCCTGGCTGGGGAATGCTCTCTGCAGGCTGCTCACCCTGAGTGAGTGGGGGGACCCCTTCTTCCAGCCCCCAGCTTCCCCCTCCCACCCCCTTGCCTGCCTCTCCCCTCCACCCCAGTCTGCCGGGAGGCTGCATCACTCTGTGAGACGCTCAGCGCTGCGCAGGACGTGGCCCTGGACATGGCCCCTGAGCTTACACGGGCCGTCACCAACGTGGTCTGCTCCCTCTGCTTCAACTCCTCGTACCGGCGCGGGGACCCCGAGTTCGAGGCCATGCTGGAGTACAGCCAGGGCATCGTGGACACCGTGGCCAAGGAGAGCTTGGTGGACATCTTCCCCTGGCTCCAGGTGAACAGGGACATGGGGACCTCCTGTTCTTCTCACCTCTGAAGAGAGGAAGGAGCTGAGATGTGTCCTGCAGGAGGGGGCTACCTGAGCCCTCCGGGGTTAGGAAGGTCCCAGTGTCCCACAAGAGCCAGGACCCTGGTGGGGACAGAGAGACTGCCTGGGGGCTTGCAGAGGCCACGATGCCCTGGAGCCCTTTGCTCTAATGGAGCTTTTCTCCCCCAGATCTTCCCCAACAAGGACCTGGCCCTGCTGAAGAGATGTCTCAAGGTCCGGGACCAGCTGCTCCAGCAGAAGTTCACTGAACACAAGGTACCAACAGGACCAGAACAGGGAGATTCTCAGGAGCTGTGGGGTGCTGGAGCTGGGGTGGGGCGAATGAGCCCAGGACAGTCCAGCTCACGCATGTGCCCTGGCAGGAGTCCTTCTGCGGGGACACTGTGAGGGACCTCATGGACGCCCTCCTCCAAGTGAGGCTCCGTGCCAAGAACAGCAGCCCCCCAGCACCTGGGCTGGAGCTGACAGATGACCACCTCCTCATGACAGTGGGGGACATCTTCGGGGCTGGCGTGGAGACCACCACAACTGTGCTCAAGTGGGCTGTGCTCTACCTGCTTCACTACCCCAAGGTAGGGTCTGTGCCCCATGGTGGGGGGCCTGGGCTGCCTCTGGCACCAGGGACATTGCTGGGGCCTTTGGGGAAGGCAGGTGCCAAGAGAGATGTCAGACTTGGTGAATAAGCAGGATCAGGCTGTGGGCATTTTACTTCTGCCCTGTACAACCTGCCAGGACATGCTGGTGATTCTGGGTGTACCCCACTGCCACAGGGTGCCCCCACGCACAGGGCACCCCCCTCTCCAGGCTCACACTCAGCCCTTCCTCCCCTCCCAGGTCCAGAGGAAGATCCAGGAGGAGATGGACCAGAAGATCGGCCTGGCACGCCACCCCCACCTCAGCGACCGCCCGCTGCTGCCCTACCTTGAGGCTACCATCAGTGAAGTGCTGCGTATCCGTCCCGTGTCCCCCCTGCTCATCCCACACGTGTCCCTTGCCGACACCAGGTGAGACCCCCTCAGACATCCAGGATGTGGGCTGAGATAATGGTATGGGGCAACCATCTCAGTCTGCTTTTGCCTTGCAGCATCGGGGAATACTCCATCCCCAAGGGCGCCAGGGTCGTCATCAACCTCTGGTCTGTGCACCATGATGAGAATGAGTGGGACAAGCCCGAGGAGTTCAACCCCGGTGGGTTGGGTGCTCCCAAGGGGTGGGGGTGTGTGCAGCCAGAGAGGGGCCAGGCTAAGCCTAGGGGACGCTTGGTGGTGATGAGTTGGATCCTACTCCCCACTGGCTGGGGCATTCACACAATCTCTGCTCCTTCAGCTTGCGGGAGAGACACACATGATGAACGTGATATCAGGAGGAAGTTTTTCACTGTGAAGGTGGTGAGACACTAGAACAGGTTGCCCAGAGGAGCTGTGGATGCCCCATCCCTGGAGGTGTTCAAGGCCAGGCTGGATGAGGCTTTGAGCAACCTGGGCTAGTGGGAGGTGTCCCTGCCCATGGCAGGGGGGCTGGAACTAGATGATCTCTAAGGTCCCTTCCAACCCAAACCATTCTATGATTCTATAATTCTAACTCAGGCAGGTTTCAGGCAGAAGGGACCAATCCCTGGTGACACCAGTGATGCCCCTTTTCTTTGCAGAGCGCTTCCTGGATGAGCGGGGCCAGCACATCCACTCACCCTCACCCAGCTACCTGCCCTTTGGGGCCGGGATCCGTGTCTGCCTGGGTGAAGTCCTGGCCAAGATGGAGCTCTTCCTCTTCCTGGCGTGGGTGCTGCAGAGGTTCACACTCGAGTGCCCCCAGGACCGGCCCCTACCCTCACTGGACGGCAAGTTTGGCGTTGTGCTGCAGGTGCAGAAGTTTCAGGTGAAGGCCAGGCTGCGGGACGCCTGGCGAGCAGCCTCGTGATGGGGACAAGCCCTGGATCCTGAGCAGTGGTGGGGTGGGATGGGGTGGGTTGAGACCATGGACACTATGCCCTTCCTGCCTAACAGATGCAGAGTTGTCCAGATAAAGCTGTTTCCAACACAGCATGGCTTCAGCTATTTACTGGGCAGGTGATGAAGGGGAGTGAAAGGTGGGAGGGTGCCTGAGATGTATGGTGGCCCCACAACCTTGTGCGAGCACTGGGCTGAGCTGGGAGGCCATGGCTTCTCTGTGGGGCTACTAACACAGCCCCAGGGATGTGGGGTCTGGGGCCATCCAGAGGCAACCATGAGCCCTGCAGACCAGCCACCCACATGGCTGGTGGGGGAGAAGGGCTCACTCCAGACAGGTAAGGGGGAAAAATCTGTGGGTGGGCAGTTTGGGGGTTAGGGATGCCCAGGCTGTGCCCAGTGGCTGTGACCCCAGGTGGGTGAGCTGGGCTGGCTCCTGCCTCAGTTTCCCTGCTGGGAGCAGGGAGAATAAATGCTCTGTGGGCTGGGGACTGAGTCCACAGTAGTGCAGGGAGAGCTCCCCCAGCCCTACCTTCCCCTGCCCCACCCCAGTACAGCATGCCCCACCTGTGGGACCCCTGCTTGCTCCTCACAGGGAAAAAGAAGGAAACAGCTCAGAAGTTCCTGCACGGTCAGCTCCCACCCAGCTTCCTCTCCCATGGTACATGGGCACACACCACTGCTGGCACGTGCAGGTGTATGCACAGGGGTGCACGCACACGCATGTACTTACAGGTGTGTGTATGTACACACAGCACAGGGCTGCGTTTATGCCTATTGACATATGTATTTGTAAGCACACATGCACAGATGTGCAGATGCACACACACAGCGCCTTCCAGACAGGACACGAGCACCTTGCAGCGCTGCAGGGCTGCCAACCTCGTCCTGTGCGCGACACACCATGGGGAGGCACAGGCAGCCCCAGCTCCAGCTAAAAGCGGGGTCTACCATCACCAGGGACACAGAAGAGCACCCAGAGGCACTGGGACTCCATGGGCTGAGCTCAGCTGAGGCCCCGCAGGCCCAGTGCATGAGCACCACGGAGCCGGGGGCTGCTGACATTCATCATGCAGCAATGTGGCATCTCCCGCCCGCACGGCATCCCCAGCACTGGTGCTCACTGTTGGGATTGTGGCCATTACTTCGAGCAGCAGAATGTTCCTTTAATGCAAGGGGCTGGGTTTGCTTTCAGAAAAATCTGCTGTGCTATGGAGGGCAGTGTACAACTAGGTTTCTGGTTCTCTTTTACTTGTCCTCTTAATATTTAACTAAATAGCGACATGGCCACAGCTCAGGGCACCTGGAGGGAAGCAGCTGGAGTGGAGGGGAAAGCCCCGCATGGCCCCAGGGTGGTGTGACACCCCCAGCCCAGCACACCCCCACATTCCCCCTTCCCTTGCTATTTGCCCCTGCCCTCTCCCTTGCTAACAGACATAAAACTGACATAAAACAGACATGAGAACTGACATAAAACCTCCCCACTGCTAAACTTTCTGCTCTGTGTGTCGAATTGTACATTTTCTTTCAAACTGCCAGCACTTCGCCCTTGCTGAGCCTTCTTGGTGCTCAGCATCTGATGCCAAGTGGGTCCCATCAGCCTGTGGCACATCAAGGCATGGGGATGGTGAAGGAAACACTTTTGCAGCCCAGCGCAGCACCTGGAGCATCCTTCCTCCTCCCAGTCCACTCTCATGGGGGCTCAGAGTGGAACAGAGCAGCTGGAGGAAGAACTGGCCTGCACACACATGCCCTGGGGGAAATCCTTGGGGTGATTTGTGCAGCTGACCCCCCAGAAGTGGGACAGAGGGGGCACAGGAGGAGCTGAGCCCCACTGCTGCTGTGTGGAGTCTCTGTTGGCTTATAAGGGCCAAGCCCCACACTCCTTCCTGCTCCTCTGCCTGCCTGCTGCTCGTTTCCGTCGCACCAGGGCCTCTGCTGGGTTTCTGATCCCTCCACCCCTGCCAGCACAGCCTGAAGCTGGGTGGGTGAAGGAGGACAGGATGGATTTGGGAAAAACTTGGCTAAACATGATGCTCTGGGATTCCCCAGGGACCGGCACCTCCATGCCAGCCTGGTCCTTCTCCTGCCCCCAGGAGCACCCACCGGCAGCGAGGTTCCTCTCCAGGCTCCCCCAGTCACCAGTAACCACAGCACCCCAGTGCTTCCCGGAGCACCAGCCTGGGACCTCCAGCACCTCTGTGTTTGTGCTTGGTAAGGGGATTTTCTCCTTGGCAGAGGAAGCCGGGGGCTGGCACCTCACACACACGCTGCCATTGCTGGGGCACTTGCAGCAAAGTGTGTGTGCTCACCGCCAGCACCCAAGGGCAGTGCATCCCCAGAAATGAGGAAACTGGGGCTGGGGATGTTTCTAAACTGGAGATGCTTGTGCAAAGCTCGTGCTCCAGCTGGGTTTCCCTGTTTGCCAGGGCCAGCATGTGCCATCCCTGGGCAAGGAGACCAGCCACGTGCCACAAATCCTGTCACGCGGAGCCTGGCCCCGCCGCAGGGCACCCTGCCCCTGCCCCAGCCCACCTCCTCCCAGCCAGCCCACGGGGAGCAGATGCCGCCGCAGGGGGTTCATACCCAGCGCCAGGTGCCCAGCACCCTGTGAGCTGGTAAACAGCCGCCGGCACGGCTGCTCCCTGCTCTGGGAACGGGCAGAGACGCTGCTGAATCACCCCGCTGGTATTTACATCCCGACAGCTGCGCTGGGGCCCTGCCGCTGCGCCCGAACTCCCTGACCCCACCAGGCAGCGTCACCTGGGCTGCCCACTGCAGCGGTGGGGCCGCACCAGCCCCGGCCCGCAGCAGTCCCCTCCCTCCTCCTGTACCCCAGCAGCCAGGGTCCCCTGAGACCCAAGACATGCAAACCCACCACCCTGGATGGGCCCCTTGGCTTCGCGCAGACCTGGCATGGGGCAGCTCAGCAACCCAACACTGGAGATGCCCACGAGGGAGCCAGGGGGCACCTTGGCACCCGCTCCCAGGTTTTGGCCAGGCACGTGCGGGCAGGCACCACAACACCGGGGCTTCTGCTGCCTGAACAGTCCTGCTGTTGCCAAGGTTTGGGCCACGCTGGGTCCCTGCCCTCCCGCCGGGGCTGCGGGACACTGGAGAGCGCAGAAGGCAGCCTGGGGGGCTGGGAACCAGCAGCTCTGTCTCCCTGTGGCAGAGGCAGCGTGCATAAGAGGATTCAGCCATGGGGGAAAGGCCAAAGCTTCTTCATTCACAGCTGTTCCCACAGGGCACCCTGGGCACACCAGGAAGCAGAGGCACAGCTCGCCCAGGTGGGAGCCAAGGGCATGGGGCAGAGTGAGTCCGAGCCTTTCCCTCGCACAAGCTCATTTTGGGGGGGCATGGCCACCCCCGCAGCACTTGGCTGACCCAGGAGTGCTACGGGGCTCAGCTCCAGAGCCCTCCAACTTCAGGGGTCTTCACTTTGCACCAGCTGCTGGCTGGCCCAAGCGGTGTTGCAGAGCTGCAGCCAGCGCCAGAGGAGCAGACAACGCTCAAAATACCTGCAAGCCGAGGTGTGGGCACAGTGCCAGGCGAGCTGAGTAAGCACAGACCTCGGAACACAGCTGTCTGCTTAAGAAAACAGAGTGAGAAACAACCCGGCAGCCTGTGACACCCCACCCCGGCCCAGAGACTGCAGTACTTGCACCACCGCCACGACGGCCCCGGTGTGGGCACCAGTCCCATCTGATAAAAACAGATCTCTGCTGCAAGGGAGGGGGGGAAACAGCTCTGACAAAGCAAGGCAACTCATCCTGTCCTTCCCAGGCTCCCAGGCCGTCCAGCGTGGGATGCTGTGGGGCTTGCCTCCAGCTGGGGGGGCTGCCAGACTGGCCCCCTCCCTGCCTAGCCTGGCCCAAGCTTTTCCTATAGAAACAAACAAAAAAAAGGGATGGGGGGAACCTCCCTGGATGTGTTGCACAGGGAGGGTGGGCGAGGACGGGGAAGCAGCAGCCTTCAGGGAGAGGCAAGGGGGATTTATTCACTGGAGCGGGACGGTGCCCGGCTCCCTGCCAAGTCCCTCCAGGAGCAGTTCACAGTGGGACTGGCCCAGCTGGGACGTGCAGAGGAGAGGATATTTGCTGTGGGAGCCCAGGCCGCACAAGGGAGGAAGCATGTCCCAGGCTCTTGCCACTGACGCACGTCCCCAAGGGGCGAGCGTGCCCAGGGGAGACGAAAGCTCCCAGGTGCTGGGTGGTACAGCCACATGCTTTCAGCAGAGCCTGTTGATTTTGCTTCTGGCGTGAAGGCTCGCCCAGGTTTTCTTGTGCCCCTTGTGCCCAGGGGACCCTCGGAGCCACTGCATGGTGGCTTGTGCTGTTTCTTTACAGTCTTTAAAAGCTTGAAAAACCTCCAGGAGTCATAAACCAGGTACACCACTGCTTCTTCTTGACTTTTTAAGATTAGAAACATCAGCTTAATCTAGTGCCACTCATCTCTACGTCCAGAGAAGAAGTGTGGGGTTCCCCCACCCTTAGTGAAGTGGCAGAAAAGCAAACACAGAGATTTTTGTCTTATGCCAACAGAAACATTGGCAAACAGCCTCCCACTCGCACAGGGCCATCCGTCCCCAAATCTACAGCAGAAAAGCCCCACTCTATAAGAACTGATGTGCTTTTTAACTTCCTCTGTGGCGTGAGGAACAAAGCTAGGTGCCAATACACAGAGAATTCCTAGAGGTGGCACTGGGGATCTTTAATTCTCTTCTCAAAAGTGGTCAGTGGAAACAGCTGGTAGTGACCAGTCCCCAGGCACCCCCTGCACACAGCAAGCCCGGCTCTGGAGCACGCATGGCCTCTTTGTTACCACTGATGCTCCAGCCATCCAGGAACGGTCTCCTGAATCCAAATCAAAGTCCTCCATTCTTAAGGGCACCCTAAGACACACACTGAAAAGCCATCTTAGTCAGCTGTTCTGACGGAAGAGAAAGGCTGTAATGGAGTGAGAGTGAGTCTCTCCTGAATCTTGTAAATTGAAAGTGTCCTCCTCAAACTGGATAAAATCCTGAAATGAGCACCGCTTGTCTTGCTCTGTCATCTGTATCCAGCACAGTGTTACATCCCTCCAGTTAAAAAAAACAAAACAAACCCACAAACTAAGGACAAATCTCGTTCTTAACTCCCAAAATGATACACATACACACAGGGAAGTTATCAGAAAAGGCATTATATTTTGGTTTCCACCTTATTTAAAATTGATTTTGGTTTTCAATCAATCAAATCTGAGTATGTCTGAGTTCAGTTTTCAATTTTTTTTTCCCCATAACAATAATGATCTGGATGACCATAACTATAAAAGAGATGGGGAGAAAGCCCAAGAACAAGATACTAGTCTGAACTGTGCTCTCTTCCACACGAGCACTCTAGGGAATGTTAGTTTCAGCTCTTCATTTTTTTTTCCCCTTCAGGTTGTTACTAACAAAATCTCTACCGTTTATTAAAGCAAAGCTACAGTAAATTTTCTTGCAGTCTTACAGCAGGTTTTCATATTACCAGTAGGACTTGCATGCATGGATTGCAGTCACACACACACGCTCACAGACATTATACAGTAGCCAGTTGCCACCATTAAAAAAAAAAGAAAAAGAAAAAGAAAACAGACATTCATTTCTTTTAAGTGGTCAACATTAGAATCGCACCAAACTTTTGGATCAAAAAAAAAAATACTGCACAGGTCTTCCACATCTACATGGTAAGTCATCCCTTCACAATGGACGGAGCTCTCGTCTCCATTTGTTCAACATGCATCGCTGAAGCTTGAAGGCACGCTGGCCAAAGAGAGCCCTGTTCTTTTTTTGTCATCTTAACTCAAGTGTGCTGCTCTTAGGGTGCAAAAAAAAGAAAAAAATAAAGCCAAGCCCTTTTGCAGCACACCAGGAAAAGGTCACTCGGAGACCACAGTACTTGTAAGGCAGCCCAGCTGCCTGGATTCTACTTCTAACTGTGCTCTTGGAGGCATTGAAGGAGTATACTTGTCTTTAAAAATTACATGTAAAGACAAATTTCTGCAAACCCTTTCTTTTCAAACTGCTTACGGTAGACTAATGCTCCTTCTGGAAGAAACTGGTCCTTCAGTCACCAGCTTCAAGTGGAAAATTTCCTACCTGCTATCTTAAACACTGAAGCACCAGAGATGATAGGGCTGATGTGTTCAGGCATTCATCAGCTTCAGGAAAACTTAACACAAAAGAGAAAGAAAAAAAAAAAAGCTAAAATGAAAATAAATCCCCAATGCCTCAAGAGCATTATATCAAACCAGAACTCTTGGGCTACTGACTGCTGGCACTGTCAGAAGCTGCTTGCTTCTGGGAAGACACCTGGAGGTTGAAGCCTTACGGTGATTTTGTATCCTCCCAGGGTGAGATTTGCTGAGCTTTACTGATTGCGAGATAAAGCAGTGTTTTGGAAAACTAAGACCAACAAACTCATAATAACCATCACCAAAATCACCATTGGGAAAGTCCCATTTGTTAGAAGGTCTCATTGAGAAACATCAGTCCCTGCCCTGCAGAGCAGGACAGACACAATTAATAAAACCCAGAGCGACCCGTCCCCCACAAGCCGGGCCTTCAGGGACTAGTCCCTGAATTATATTGGATGGGGAGAAAGAAAAAGAAACTAAAAAAAAGAAGGTTGTTATCACCTTTTCCTCCTGTTAAAAGTTTTAATCCTCTTATTCCACTTTTATTTCTTTGCTTTTTTCCCCCAGATTCTCCCTTCCACTCTGCCACCTTAGCTGGGGGAGTTATTGGTACGAGAGATTGGAGAGTCCTGCTCATTTATTGTGTTCAAGAGTACACACACTGGCTGCCGGGGCAGGTGGTGGTGGCTGTGTTCACGGTGCTGCTCCTCCGCGGCATTAAAAAGCCCTTCCTCCTCGTCCCTGTGGGGGTGGCTGCTACAGCTGTCACAGAAGTCCAGAGGCCCATCCAGAGCATCGTCGATGAGCCCATCAAACTCCTTGAGGTCATCATCGTGATGGCCCCGGTTGCATACGCAGACTTCGATGCCCGAGTCGCCGGTGAAACGGCGCTGCCTGCCTGGCGTCTTGTCCTTCACGTCGGGAATGGCGCTGCTCTGCTCTAAGCTCTCAGAGCTGTAACCTTTTAGCAGTTCCTCCTTGCACTCCAAATCCTTATCGGGCCCAGCCCTCTCCACTAGCTCGGCTCCCGTGCTGGTACCACCAGGCTCGATGCTTTGCATTTTGGCAACTGCTCGCTCGACCAACGTGGTGGTGGAAGGCTCGGGGTTCCCGAGGCTGGGCGACCCGGCGATGTCAGTGCTGCTGTTATTGCCGCTGGGTGCTGCTGAGCTGCTCTGCACTGGCTGCAGGTTTCTTGGCGTGTCCAGGATTGTGCTACTGCTGCCTGCTGGGACGCACTGCTGATGTAAGGCACTGTATGGTGGCGGGGGGGTCGGCGGTCGGTTCACCACTTCCTCATAGGGAGGTAGTAAATAATTTGGCAAAAACCCTAGAAGTGGGAGGCAAGGAGGAGAAGTTATTTCACGAACAGCTTATCTCAGGAACTGAGTCACTAATGTCATTTGTCATCTACCAGCAGCTTCCCACTTAACAGCGCAATGGACTTTATGAGGGGTGCCAAAACTTGGTTACAGAATCAGCAACTGTAGCACAGGAGGGAAGGAGGACACGGGTGGGAATGGCAGCCTGACCTCCCTGCTCTCAAGTCTATGTTTAGGGCTACGAGGTGAACCTCCCCCACTGCCCTGTACCCTAATACAGCCCCATAAACCACACCAAGGTTGGCTGGAGGGAACAACCTGGGAGATAACTTGCCAGCCCTCTCCAATATGGGATTCTCAGCTGAGTTTCCATTTTAAAAATCAAAGGTTTTATCTCACAAAGCTTTGTGAAAGAGACATGAGCAGTTACAAGGAACTTAGGATCCTGGCTTTCGGTTCTTGTTTTAGTGATGGATTTAGTTTTTCTGGTGCGGTCAGAGAAAACTGGCAGTACTGGCAGGAGAGTCTGATTTATTGTACTTACAGCCCCTCATATATATGAAAGATTCTGTTTCCTTATTAAGAGGCAACAAAATAGTTTATATAGACAGAATGAACTTAAATACTGGAAACATTTAAAGATCGCACTGCAGTTTTCCATGTGTAATTGTGTATCCCTGGGGCTAGGGAGGAAAGAGCTGCTGGGGATTATTTCTGAGGTGGCTGCAACAGTTGAACAATAAAAGCAAGTTCATACATGCAACTCAACAGTCCATAACAAGAAACTCAGTTGTGGTACCTCCAGTCAAAAGACTCGCTGTTCTAGCACAAAATGGATTGTACTTTCCCCGAAGTGTGGGCAACAGCTCCTTCGTGCAAAGTCCTAGGGCTGCTCACCAGCAGCGTGGTCTGGGAACTGCAGCACAGGTGGAAGCCAGCATGGTCCCTGCTGAGGCATCACTTCTACCCAGCCTGTGTGACCAAATTTCATGAAGCCCCTTCCCACAGCCCTCAGTCCCACCAGCAGCAAGTGCAGGCTGGAAAGCAGGAGCATCCGTAGAGTCCTGAACAAGGTATTTTAAGAACCTTCCCAAAAAACCACCCAGAGAATCACTGCACTCACGGAGCCAAATCATAGGTGGGTGTGAAGGTGCTGTAGATGGTGTGATTCAACTCCAGACTCAAGCAGGCTCAAATGCATCCAGCAGCTGGAACACATCACCTCCTCTCTACAAGCCAAGGTCAGGCAGCAAAGCTGCCCCCACCTCTTGCTGAGCCCAACGACTGCTCCCTGCTTCCACCCAGCACAGGAAACTCATTGCTGCCCTACTCCCCACAACCTCCAGGAAAAACAGTGTGAGGTACATACGGAAATAAAACGGCAGGGCTGAATAGTTATGGGCTTCCCGGTAAGCGATCAGGTTGATCTCGTGTTGCCGCTGCTGGGCCTGGAGACGATGTTTGGTGCGCCGGTGATGGCAAACACAACAGCAGCTGAGGATGATGATGATGGTCCACACCAGCCAAAACCCTGCAGCAGGGGAGAGCAATTGTTAACCACAGCACAAGAGCCACATCCAACCCCAGAAAACCCCATGATCATCAGAAAGCCTGGATCTGAACCCCACACTCCTGTAAAGGCACAAACATGCAGCATGGCAGGAGGCTTTGACTCAGATCTGCCTGCGTGGGTGTCTGCTAGTATGGGAGCCTTGACCAAATCAGGTAAATCAGTACACTCTTTGGTACAACGTGGAGTATGTTCAATAGGCACAACTCTGGATGAGAACAAAACATGGAAACAGGGCTAGGCTCCCCCCCCTGCCATCCATCCCACCCCACGGATATATTCTTCTAGCCAAAAACATGAGCAGAGCTGTGAATAGCATTGAACTTGTCTCCCACAGCCACTTCAGTTTGAAAATAATAATCAAGACACAAAAGACACTCTGCAGATTGACCACAGAAGAAGAGAAAAACCTCAAGCACTATGTTTTGCTTTTGTTTGCACTGCTCTTTAATTTCCATCCCAAATCCTTCATTGTTATGTTTAACAAAAACATACTCTTTTTACACAAATGTCTCAAAATATTTTTAAAACTTATTTTTGTATTCAATGTCTTAAATTATCCAAAATTCAATTAAACTAGCCCCCCACTCAGAATCCTCAAGAAACCTAACTTCTACTCCCTTTGTGGCCACGGCTGCTTTCTGCGCAACTGTCATACTGTACGTACACTGTTCCTTAAAAGGGAATTTTAAAAGGGCACTTCCTGAATTTTCTCCACTACCTCCAACAAATGGAATAACCCCCCTTTTCCATAAATCCCCCTTCACACTTGCATGCACTAGAAAAATGTTTCCGAGACACACTTCAAAGAGCTACAACATTCACTCCAGATTAGGCTTTTGTCTCCTGCGACTACCACCCACAGCTCTACCTGCCTCAGATGTGTCTGTAACTTTTATCTTTTTTCAAATTCAGTTGTTGGAGCTAACAATACCGGGAGAGCTCCCCGTTTAGAAACATGCAGGCCTGGCAACCACTCCTCAGCAGAGATCACAACACTGTTTTTCTTTCCGTAAATCCTCTGCCATTCTTCGTTATTCCCAAACAGACAAGATGAAGATTTCTAGCGCCACAGACCATTTTTAGCATAGCCATTCTGCCCTATGAGATGAACCTGCTTTTTTCTCCCCAATAAAAACCTCTAGTCCTGCCTTTACAATACCTTGATGTTTTCAGCATCCCCTGCCAAGTTAGTGATGTTTTCTCTGTTAAGAGCTAGGTGGGGAAAGGTGAACAGTTTAGGAATTTGAAGAATGAGAGGAGTATTGCTCTGCCTCAGGACAAAGTGCAATCGAGCCATACCACCAGTCTCAGAGCCCTGCACTGGGCTCTTTGTAGGTGCACTGGATATGCTGTATTGCGCCTCCAAGCATTTTCATCAAGGACTTTCGCCTTCCTGTGTCATAACCTAAATGCTCCATGCATCTTGGCACAGCAAACTGAAACTCCTCTCTTGCCTTGCACAACTGATTTCCCTAATGGACTGGATTCTGCCTTGTACCCAAACTTACGAAAAACCTGCTATCAAATGAAGGTGTTACATCCTTCATTTTTTTTTTTTTTTGCTTGGCTGGAAATCAAAGATCCTAGTCAGTTTTTCTAGCCAGCCTGCTCAGCTGTACCACAAAGGGCAGAGAGAAGGCAGTGATCTTCACTCCAGAGAAGTAAAGGATGAAGCACTCAAGATGCCCTCTGCATTTTCTTCAAACTGATCTAAGAAAAGTGTCTACTACCCTCCACATAGCCTCCTGTTTCTAAAAAAACCTTTTTGTATAAACTAAAGGGATTGGCCTACTCCACCCTTCCCTCCAAAGCCAGGCATTTGTAACCACTGTTTCACAGTCTGGAAACTCCCACCAATACACTTTATTTCTTGTAAGAGAAGATTCCTTGGCTCTTGCTGGCTGAGGAAGCAAGAACATGCTCATCAAAACCAGGTCACTGGCACAGCATGCCACCATGCACTGAAGCAGGCTTGCAGTTCATCTTTTAGCTACTCCTTATTTTCAAAGAGCAGTCCGTGATCATGCGTTCAAAAACAATGGAAAATTACACCCAGCTATCCAGGGATTTTAGCTACAGTTATGAAAACAGATGCTTTTTAACACATTTTATCATGTCCTTTCCCAAAGACTCTAGATGCAATGGCAGCAAGCAGCACTTAGTTAGTTAAGATGTCCTGGAGAACTTCCACTGTTAAGCAATCTCAGCTGTAGCAGCCGAATTTTTCTGCAGGGAACAACTGCTCCCACCCAAGCCTGCATCCAGAAGATTTAAAAAACTATTTCTTTAGAAAACTTCTCTACCCATTCCAAAAAAATCCCGAAGTGCTTTGCAGACAAACCAATGCACAAGCTCAGAGTAGGGGTCAAAGTAAGCTCAGCCATTCCTGAGAAGACGCGCGGCAACTCTGTAAACAATAGGCAGTAACAACACACAGCAGTTCAGGATAATAAATTAATGCTGGATTCTACTGAAACCACAGGTGGGATTTTAAGTAAACAGACCATAATTTACTGGATTGCAATCTGGCCACTACGCCAGGAACAACACCTCCATTCTTGTGTAAAGGGTCCATGCATGCCTGCAACCACAAGTAGATGAGATCTGCTGTTTTTCATGGGAATTTCCAGAAAAGAACCCACTAATACCACGTTATTGCCTCCTTTCATTAATTGCTGACACTTCTACAGCTTCTAGGAATTACCAAGCCCTGACTCAGCAGGAGCCCAGAGACTTGCCTGGGTATCACAGGAGGTCAGCAGCGTGTGCCCCCCACAGCCATTTGGTGGCCTGGCTTCTGGCATCCTCTGTAACGGTGTTGCCCCAGCCTTGTCACAAAACTACACCGCAGGGCTCAAAGTCCCCCCAGTGCATAGGAAGCAATAGGATGGGACACCCATAGATGCTGATGCACATGAGGGACTCCTTGGTTGTCACTTTAGCAGGGGTGCCAAAGGTGAAAGAAGGACTGGGTGCAGCTCTAGTTGCACTGCTCTTTAATTTCCATCCCAAATCCTTCATTGTTATGTTTAACAAAAACATACTCTTTTTACACAAATGTCTCAAAATATTGCACGGTGCTGGGAGTCCAGGGCCTTAATAAAAGGCTCTACAACATGCCCTAGACAGAAGTTTGGGCACAGCTGCAATTTTGGCTACAGAACAGAAAAACTGTAAAAGCCTAGCAAATACATAGTATGGTCATTTATTTGGAATAAAGCTATGCCTACAAGGCCAATTCTAAATATTATGTCTAAAAGTGTGGAGTGAACAGTGAAGATGTCCAGGGCTGAGCTCTGCGTTTGCGCACCTGGTGATGCTTGGCTTCAAACCAGCAGCAGGGAGGTAAGCCGAGCAGAACACTGGCCCATGAACCCAGCAGCTCATTTGGCAGGAGAGGAAGGAGAGGAATTTCAAATTAACCCAAAGACAACACTACATGAGCAGGAAATGTGGAGGCTGAGCACAGTAGTGGTGTACGCTAACACCTCGTTCGTGGCAAAAGCAGGTACCAGTGCTGCCTCATGCTGAAAATGGGTAAGATGTGCAAAGGCAAAAGAAGTTTGGCATTAAAAGGCCTCTAAAAGCCAAGTAAATCTGGGGTTCTAGTTGCCTACACTGTCTCCAAAAGCCTTGCTGGTGCTCTTCAACATGTTTCTCCTTCTCAGCATTGTGCTGAGATATTGCTGCAGTCACTGGAAAATGAGAAAAGTGGAGAGACACTGGGAATCCTGACCCAAATTTGCTATTAAATGTCTGATTTGAGAGTATCTCCCATTGCCAACCTGGCAGCGACCACTGGGAACAAAAGGTCGCAGCAGCCTGAGGGCAACACGAGAAGCAGAGAGCAAAAAGGGTCTTTGAAAAAACAACTGCTGACAGAAGTGATGCACCAGTCTGGAGTTAAACATGCACCAAGGGACCATTGCACTTGATGGCAATTTCAGGCTCGGTCCTGGTTTATGGAAGAGTCAGAAGTTGAACCACTCACTAGTCCAAAAAAGGCTGAGTCCTGAGAAACACTGCTATATTTTCTGTCAAATTCACTGGTGATGCCAATGGGTGGTGGATAATGATGCAACCAAAGGGTGAATCACACACAGCCAAGGAGCTGAGTTTTTCCAAGAGATTTCCCTGCCAGAGCATCAAAACCTTTCATAAAAATAAAAAAGAAGTACCAACCTCTTACCCAGCAGCAGACAGGTTCAGAGCTGTAAGTTCTACACGAGCGCCAAGCTCAGAGAGTCAGAATGGGAGCTGCAGAAAGACCTGGGAACAGAACTATATCCAATTAAAGTCACCTCTCACAAGCAGAGGAGAAGCCTGCTACGTTTACAGCTTCCTTGGGAAAGGGAGCCCCTCACATGGGCATGCATTGGTGATGTTTTCTAGCAGCCATGAAAGAACATGCCAGGCTTAAAACTTCAAGAAAAACCTTTCTGGGTGGGACACTGACTATGGTTCTGGCCAAACTTAAGAATAATTAAGAATAAAATAATTTAAGAATAAAAACCCTGAGCATTCTGTCCTCATGGAAAAGGGGGGAGCAATGTCCATCTGATGCTGTACTGTGTTTCCTGCTTGGGATGTTGCCATCAGCATTCCCGTTGAGGGAAGCTCCTTTTATCCGGTGCAAAATGGAAAATGTTTTCTGGAGTGTTCCAAGGGTAGGAACAGAGAAATCTGCCCTCAAGTTCATGGTAAACTTGGGCAAATGCCATTGCTCTGTTGGCAGGAAGTCCCCTAAAACCAAGCCAAAACATATTGCTAAGTATTTTTGTGTCTGCCTGACAAGCATCTGGGTAATAGCTTTGGCTCCATGAGACCTGGTTATGAACAGAAGGAGAAGTGGGACAATTTCATTGACTAAAAAGTGATGTCCCAAATGGCAGCCTCACAGTCAGCCATGGCTAGAAAAAAAATTGTCTTTCATAGGATGAACGCTATCATCAAAAATAGGAGAGAGATTTAATTGGTACCACAACCTGGATGCCCTTGGGTTTAACAGTGTCCTTGGCACAGAGACCACACAGTCTCCCGACACTTCAGACACAAGCCTGTACAAGTTGACACTGCTGCTCTGGAATGCCACAGGCCTACGAACGTTTTAAGAAGGAAAAAAAAGAAGCTGCTGAATGATGTGGTCCTCTCCTGCCTGTCTCTTCCATACCTCCTGCTGCTTCCTCTACTTCTTCTTGTGCCAGCGCAAAGTTGTGCGCAACTGTGCTTTGAACTGGTTTGAGGGAACCAGAGCAGGTTGAAACTCATCTGCCAAACAAAACAGCAGTAAGACAAAGACTGTGACTTCCAGTGACAGTTTTATGCCAGTTTCAATCAGTGGAACCAGAGCCCCAGCCTGACCCCATTGCAGGAAGAAGTTACTGAATGTTTTTGTAGTACAACAGAAAAAGAAAAAAGCTGAAGACAACATCTCCAACTCCTGCTCGCGGACTGGTAACTCAGACAAAAGGAGAAGGACATTAACTGCAGCTGGTTTGCAGTTTTCAGAACAGTGTCCAGTATACAAGGTATAGCCACTGCCATGAGATGAGATGGAAAAAGGTTTCAGAAAAATCCTTTGCTTATCTTGCAGTGAGACTCAACTTGAGGCAGGAAATCTACAGACACTGGTTTTATGCTTCTCTCCTGGGGAGGGAGCCTTCGAAGAGCAATCACTCCTGTGCTCCAAAAGACAGTTTTGTAAGTCCGGTCAATTACAGCTGATTTACCCCTCCCAAGAGATCTACCTTGGTAAAACGCACGTTGAACAGTGGTCTAACAGAGATCTGAGGGGAACATCCAGCTGATACCATGTCCAGAATATCTGAGAAGAAGATGTGGAGAACAGTCTACACCAACAGATCTGGACATTTGATGAGGAGCTGGGCTGGAGGTACAGAAGGCAGAGGGCAGAACAGCACCAGCAAGCTCTCTTGCCTTTCCTTGCTGTTTAACACAGAGCAGGTGGAAAAAGGCCACACAGGGCAGAAGTCAGTATCTGCACAGAGTATGCAAGACAGTTTGCCTCCTCTTTTGTATTTATGAGTTTTACCAAGCCACACCAAAACAAGGTTAAGATGATTTCGCTGACTGGGTTGGGCTACAAAGAGTACAAGGAAATCGGGAAATAACTCTGTTGGTGACCCTGTTTATCAAGAGTATCTGCATAGCTGTGACATCTGTTTTGCTTGCCCTATACTTTCAGCTAGGCTTTGCCATGGCAGGGTTATCACTGAAGCACCAGCTGAGGAGTAACACCAGCCAAAGGTGAAGTTTGACACACCTAGGAAAGAGAAAGCAAGTACAACCATCTAGGAGAAGGCTGGGTGAAAGGCAAGGAACAGGGCAAACCCCTCACTGAAAAAGCATCAGGTTATACTGAAGGATAAGATAACGTGGGGTGAGGAAGAAAACATCGGACTGATGTGTTGTTTGACTAAGGGCTTTGGAGACTACAGCAAAGTCTTGGAAATGAATTCCTGTTATAAAGCTGACCTGGAACATGTACGTGGTACTGCAGTTGCTTTAGTTTTAGCAACTAACTGAATCCCTGCCAAAATTTTCTGGCAGCATATTTTTTGGGGAAAAGAGCTGTCTAGAGATTCCAAGGGGAAGCGTGCAGAGATGAGCAAAATGTTCAAAATCGGCAAAAACATTAACTGTGCTGCCTGCAAACAGAACATTTTTTCCTGTACAACCCTTCCACTAGGGCCCAAGCAGCCAAGTTTTTTTCTTTTTTTTAATTTTTTTTTAAATAAACAGAGGGGCTCAGTATCACTGCTAAAACAGCCAAAATGAAGCAAAAAAGGCACATCCAACACCTGAATATTCATCACCAGTGCTGGTTTGTTGTACAGTACATAAATGATCTGAGACCATCTAAACCCTCTAACTTTGAAAGCCTACAGCTGAGATCTTCTGCACACAGTGACCAGCTGCCTCTTTCCATGCTCCATTATCCCTGAAGCACAGTGTACTATTCTTCCAACCGCACTGTGCAAAATACTTCCTATACCTTTGCTTGCTGTGTCCAGAGCCTCTGGAATTATCTCATTTCATGTTGCTCCTCAATAGGCAAGGAGAGACACAAGGACGGACATGAGGAGACCCGGATTTGGTTTTCAATCCACATTACACACTAAACTTGGGAAAATCCAGAACGTCTAAGCCGTACTTCTTAACCTGCAAAATGTGAGGACCACTTTCCTTGATTACCTTTTCTCCTGTATTTTGAAAAGTGGTATTTGGGAACATTTAAGCAATAAGACACCTGTCAAGCCTGGACGAAGGCCAATACTGGAAAACTCCAGCAAATCACAATCACACCATAACAGACCTGAATAAAAATTGATAGAAAGCAAAATCCAGCAGCTGCTGCCATTTTCCCAAGACCACGATCTTGCCCTTAGGAACCGTCAGATCTCTGGGGAGACCAAATAAATTGTTAGGTTAAAATGTTGAAACAGCTCAAACACCATCCAAACACCTTCCGCTATGTGAAGAATTGCAACAGTAAAGCCCCTTCTTCCCTTTTACTTTTTACAATTCTATTCCAAGAAAATTAAAAGACATAGTTCACTTTTCCCCTCATGTTACCAGCTACCAAGCTTGAGATAAGAATTAATTAGACCTTTATATAGCTATTAGACCTACATATATAAAAATCTGGATATAGCTTTATTATTTGGCAACTTGTCGTTACTTTTTTTTTAATAAGAGATCGGTGGGGAATCTAAACTGAGCTGTTATCTAATTTTAAACACAGGCTGTCACCTGCTAGGCATATCATGTTCTCAATTGCTCCACTTCACCCCTTAACAAAATAATACCTTGATTTTGCATCCTATTCCACTACCGTCAAGGACCGGTTTGTAATTACTGCACCCTTACTTGCTGTCTAGAAATGCTGAGATCAGCCATTTTCAAAGACCAGCTTCCCTCAAATTCTTAAACAGGGAAAAAGATCCTTTTTTACGGGAAAAACTCCAAGTGGCCACAAGACAGGATCACATTTCAGAAAGTATGTCCAGCAAAGGCAGACTAGTTTTCTTTTCCATTTCAAATGCCACCCTCCTCTTCCTCTTCTCCCCAAAAAGCTGTGGTGGTAAATAAATCCAGGATTTAATTCAACGACACTAGCAAGAAGGTCTCTTTCCAGGCACACAATAGCACTGGTGGTCTGAGAAGGTCAAGAGGAGCAGAAACTTCTCAAAAGCATGTACATGCATACACTGGTTAAAATCAAAACAGAGAACCATGAACCCACACTTAAAAGGTGCTGCTAACTTAACTGTTCATTAACTGAAAGTTATTATTAACTTTTAAAAAGCTCATCTATTCCCAAGCATGTAGAGCTCTTGCTCTCCACACCATCAATTCACTGCTCTAGACTATTTACATGCACTATCACTGCTATTCACCTTGAAGGTCGTAAGAGTGCCTCACCACATGTACCTGCCAAAGGTATTCAACAAATCCCAGTAAGGATTTGTACTGCAGATGTGATCACAAGCTCTAGAATACGAGTCTTCTTAAATTTAAAGAACACATCCCTGCTGTGTCTCCCCACCCAATCCCAGAAACCTTTTTCTAACACTCACAATGGCAAAACAAGCTTTGAAAACATTAACCAATTTAAAATCAATGTTGCATGTTTGCCTGGATTTGCAGAAAGTATAGAAAAACAGGTCTCATGTTTGCATTATTGCTCTCACCTCAGTGTGGTATAAGATGCTCTCTGCAACACAGAAGCAATGTGACTCTCAACACAGAAACCCATTCCTCCCAAGGAACCATCCAGCAGTGCATGCCACTAACATGTTTATTCCATGATCGCAGAGAGACCTGTGTGCTTGCCCTAGAAAAAAGCCTGAAATACTCTGCTTCCTTTTAACAAAATCTGGTTTTATCTTCCAAGGACTTTTATGACGCAGCCAGGCACTGCTAAGTACAAAAGTCTGTGCCATACTGAGAGCACAAAGACAGTTAAAAGTAAAATTTTTCCATTAAAATGGCAGGAGGCTTATTGTTCAGAGTGTATTGTTTGTGTGTGATTCAATTAAGCCTCTCTTTCAAGATGTCCATGTTAGAAATATGGTGACCATACAACAAGCTCCAGTGTGTAGCTGTACTCCATGCTGTTGCTCAGTTTAGATCCTGCTTGCCACAGACTCTGTTAAGCCCTTGCATACATGGCTCTTCCTCCACATTCCCACCCACACAAATCCAAAACTGAGTCTGACCTTCCCCACTCTGCTTTGTTCATACAACCCCATACAGTTTGAACAAATTCCAGACATCTGTCCTGCCTGTGTTGCTGACTGCTACAATCTGAACCAGCCAGTCTGAGGCAGCCATGTATTCACACCTGTTTCTCAGCCTATTAGGGTCTCTGGAGCTGCCCACCTGGTTCTGAATCATTTCTTGACCTGTCCGGAGACTTCTGAATATAAAGCTGCTGTAAAAGGTCTGCAATACATTCAAATCCTGCCATAAGTATTGACACAGCCAGCCACTACAGTCTGATGCACAGTGTGTCTTGAAGGAGTCTGTTAGAGTCCTGTTTAATTTACAACCACATCCTCCATGCTTCACTGGCTAATCTGGAAAGTAAAAGCGTGTTTCTAGACCAAAGGATGAAGTGTCAGCTATTCCTGTCCTTGGATCCAGGTTAAGTGACACTCTTTGTATGTACAATACATTTACACACACACACACATGCCCCCCTACTTAGAACTGTGGGCACAGCACAGGGATTAAGTAGCTAGCACAGCTGCATAAAAGCTACAAGATACCACTGGGTATGGTAAGAAAATATCTCCAGTCTCTAATGTGGAGGTGCAATGTTCAGAGTTCCACATTTCCAGATTCTGGGAGCAAAGGTGCCTTCTCAGCCTAGGCTCCTGGCAGTACAATGGCATGTCAACATCAGCGTTCGACCCTTTGTGCTCTTCCTCAAGAAAGAAAGACATGATCAGACTGGCACAACTCAAAGTTTGCCTTTAAAATTCAGCTTTTCTTACTTCCCTATCCTTTCATCTTCCTGTTTTTCCATGTATCTTTATCAGAGTTTTGCTCACCTGCTTTGACCTGCCTGCTGCTGTCAAAAAGGACTTAGCAGGTATATTCACTCAACCACTCACAGGAAACATGGTAGTTTTAAATCCTAGATTTTGGGAAGGAGGATATACAAGGGATTGCAATGGGCAATGTATGTTCCTTACCCACACTATTCAGCCACTGTCAGCCCACAAGATTTGCCCTAGATCCTCTCCACCCAAGGAGCTGTGCTCCAACCACCTGAAGAGAATAAACATCCTGGCCCCCCTCCTTTAAAGTACAGACTTTAAAAAGATTAAATCCGATTTAAACTGTTGTTCTTGCAAAGAACTAAAACAATAATATGAAAGATACAGAATTAATTCTCTGTTTGAGTGTGTCAAACGCCAGTGATGTGAACATCAGCATCTCTCCCTTCGAGTGTGGTTTCCTCACTCACATGCAATGTTATTGTGAGCACCTTCAGTATTGCCCAAATCAGTAAGAAGATCAAAAAATCTCCAGTCATGAACATGTCAAGATGACCCACTACTCATCAAAAAGCAGGCAATCCCATTGTAACAACCCTATTTATCTTGCCATATCGTATCAACTCCAGTTTGTGTTGCAGTGGAATTTAATAGCAACGCATAACAAAGGCTGAGTACGAAACCCCACAGGACACAAGCCAGACCTGTATACTGGTATGAGAGCCATGCAGATGAGGAAGGGAAAGCCATACAAAATGGAAGGACTTACACCAGAGTTCATAGTAGTAGTTGCAACACTGGGATTGTCCACAACAGTGGCCCGTTTCACATATGTAACTTTGATTGTTGACACCCATGCAGGTTTCCTTGTCCTAAAATTAAACAGACACACTTTTAAGTTGCTTCATCAGTATCTTCTGTAAATGTAATCTTTTACTCAGTGATCTGCAAGCATTTGAAAAATCACAAGTTATGGTCTTGGGAAACTCTAAAATACAGATAGAGGTTAAAATACAGCTAAGGATCACAAAAAAACACGAAGGGCTGTTCAGAAGAAAACCCTGTATCTCCCAACTCATGAGTTACATTGCTTTAGCATCTAGTCAGCACTGCTTTCTCATCATTCCTCTCCTTTTCTCATTAAAAGTTATGTTTTGAGAGCCAGGCATTCTCTTAAAGAAGAGGTGTCATTTGTTCCACATTTTACACAGTATCACTACATTACTGCGGCTAAAAGCCAAGTGGAGGAAATGAATTCATAAACAGATCATTATAATTTAAGAAAAGACTGCTTGGATTCATTTAGACCTAAATGATAATTACAGTATGTTCCTACGAGATTCCAATCTCAAACAATTCCTTCATAATTAGCCATATGCTTTATATAAGAGCAGCATTCCTGTAAAACTTCTTCCTGGAATAGCGAAGTAGTCCAGGAGCAGAGCCAAATCAGCTGTACTGTATAATCCAGCAGGTCCTCAGGTCACTCAAGATGGAAAAGGACTACGGTGTGAGGCCTCAGTCACACATGTGCTGCACCACTTCACAAAAGTCCATGTTTTCCTGCTAGTCTGAAAACATGGGTAAGAAAAAGTACAAAACACAGGAAAACAGAAGCATTTTACAGGTTGTCATTTGTATATACTCTAATAGGCTTTGGGGCAACCTGGAAATCATAAGAAACTACAGTTTAAGAAACAAACAGATCTTAATAAAAAAATTGATGTAACAAAGCCTAAAATTTTCACTTTCTTTCACTTAAAATTTATTTTAAAGCAAAGAAAACATGGGGGTGTTTATACTAAAAGATATGTTAAAATAATTCATTTTATAAGTACCATCTTTCAAAACAAACAAACAAACAAACAAGCCCAACAAAAGCCAACCAGCTAAGAAGAGCAGCAAACCCAACCGGCAGGCTACAGGAACACACACCAGTGGATCCCAACGCTTGCTGAACTGCACTGTTCCTCTATTTTATGTGAGTGTAGCATGGCTGCACTTCTTATAAGACTCTATGGAGTCACCACATGTGCAAGATACAAAGCCCGTTTCAAATTATAGACCAACTGTTGTGGTTTAGGCCCAGCCGGCAGCTGAACCGCAACGCAGCCACTCACTTGCTCTTCTCCCCCGCGGTGGGATGGGGAGGAGAACTGGAAGAACAAAAGGTAAAACCTCATGGGTTGAGACAAGGATAGGAAGGGATCACTCACCACTTATGGCCAAGTTGGGGAAATTTTTTTTTTAAATTTGTTACCAATCAAATCAGAGTAGGATAACAAGAAATAAAACCAAATCTTAAAAAAACCTTCCCCCCACCCTGCCCATTTTCCCAAGCTCAACTTCACTCTCGATTTCTCTCCCTCCTCCCCCTCCAGCAGCACAGGGGGACAGGGAACATCGGTTGGGGTCATTCACACATTTCAGCTACTCCTTCCTCTTCTGGGGAGGACTCCTTACACTCTTCCCTGGCTGCAGCGTAGTGTCCCTCCCATAGGCTGAAGGTCTCCACTAACTGCTCCAGCATGGGTCCCTCCCACAGAGTCATGGCCTCCTTTGGGCACAGTCACCTCCTCCAGTGTGGGGTCCTCCACGGGCCACCAGGGCATCTCTGCTCCACCATTACCCTCCATGGCTGCAGCCGCACAACTGCTGTCTCACCACGGGCGGAGGGGAATCTCTGCTCCGGCACCTCCTCCCCCTCCTTCTTCACTGACCTCGGTGTCTGTGTAGTTGTTCGTCTCACATCACACTTGTTTCTCCGCTGCAGGTTCTTTCACTGGTTCCTGAAGAGCTCCCGGCTCTTGGGCTGGGCTGGACTGGCCAGGCTGAGCCAAGCCCTGCCCAGGCTTGTGGCCACCCCGCCCACCCTCCCTCCATGCACTGCACTCCTCTTAAACACGTTGTCACAGAGGTGGATCCACTGTCACTGAGTGGCTCAGCCTTGGCCAGTGTCAGGTCCAACTCCCATCAGGAGCCGGGGAAGCTTCTAACAGCTTCTCACAGGAGCCACCCCCGTAGCCCCCCTCCTCACTACCGAAACCTGCCACACCAACCCAAACCCAGTGCACCACCTCACTGAACAAGTGATGCAAGGCAGCAGTTCTGATGCAGAAGAGTCCTGCACTAAGTTCTTAAGACAACTCGGTCTATCTGGGGATCTGGGGGAGCACCAGCACCCCTCCACCACGCAGCACCCCAGTCAGAGCCGTACCTCCCCAGCACCGGCCCTGTGGGTCCCTCACCTGAGCACCCATATTACAGGAGGAATATAACTTCTAAAAGCAAAACAACCTCCCACCACCCAAGGTTCAACAGAAAAGATCTCTTGCTGCGTTTTTCTCCTAAGACCTCACACCAACTTTGAAAGAATTTTTGATCGTGTGAGGGCACAGTTCAACAAACACAACTCAGCATACAATATACTGCCTCCTCTCCTTCCACAGGTATCAAGATTTCCACAAAAGGCTCTAAAGAGCACAAATGGGCCATCTCCTCAAAACTCATCCACAGAAACAACAAGCTGGAGGGGTAACTGCCTCCTGTTTCCAGGAGCAGAACAACACTTTGCTGGACAGACCAGTCCAACTGCTTTACTGCAGATAGCTAAAGCAATCATTTTATATTCTTGTCTTGAGATGCTGCATGCCAACACAACATTTACCTATAGGGTAAGGAGGTGTTTTCCAACTCTTAATTGCAGCAGTTGGTAGCAACTTTGAGGAGACACTGTTGAGCTAGCACAGCATTTTCTGCTTCGGGCATGCTATTCATTCCAAAAATTACAATTTTAGTTAGCAAAAGAACTAGGAACAAGACACATCTATTCTTTTATCTGTTCTTATTAGTTTATTTACACTTTTCCTCATTTTTGTTGGCCTTGCAGAGTTAATGTAACTGACAAACAGCATAGATTTTGGCGGTCACATCAACAGAATTGAGAAATTAAGATCCCATTGCAAAATTGTAATCCTGTTGATAATGCCCAAGCCAGAAAGTGAACAGCTGAGGTCTGCAGTTGTGACACATGAAGATCAATGCGACCTGCTGAACCAGCAAATGAATCACGTGGAGCTGGTGAAAGAACATGGTCCCACAGTGCCATTTCAGGAACTCCTCCGCATCGTAACACTGATCCATCCTTGACCACTTATGTTTACTCCCCCAAAATTTCTTCTATTTAGTGTTGTCTGCTTCAAAGAGTAGCAATAAGGAATGCATCAGTGTCTTTTGGCAGCAGCAACCTGTAACACCTTCAACATCACTACTTTTTTCCTATTTAAGAACTCACAGCAGTCCTGTTTTCAGAGACTTTCATCACAGTATCCTTTTATTTGAACTTCCAGACTCTCTCGACAATCTTATTACCTTTGAAACGACCTTTCCACAGTGCCATATGCTTATGTGCAGGGTTGCTTCTTGGTAGCCCAGCTGGCAAACAGGTCTACAAGGGGCTGGGTGTACATGTTGAAGAGAAGATCCTCAGCAGCTAGGTTGGTATTTTGCAGGTTGTTCCTGACTGCTTTTGGAGATCAAGTCTCAAGCAACATTCTGCTTTCCCATCTAAAGTAGAATTCAAATCTTACTGTCCAGAACTTCTTTCCACGCTGACCAACAGAAATCATCTTCCTTGCTAATGCGTGCGCACTTGTACCTTTGAATAGTCTCACAGTTAGCTTTCAACTCCCACAGTTCAGAAAGTCCAGGGTTTCAAAGTCCTTTCAGTGATGGACACCAGCCATGCTCCTCAAAGTCCACGCAGCTCCCCTGGGAGCCCTTCTGCAGCCTTCTGCCAGCCCTGCCATCGATGGGTTTCTGGGAACATGAAGCCATCAGACTCAATGCCACGTGTCAGACTCAGAACTGTGTCACCCTTGTTTCCAAACAGTTTCACAGAATCAAGGAATAATTTAGTTTGGAAAGGATCCCAGCAAGTCACATGGCCCGACCCCTGCTCAGAGCACAGCTACCTCCAACGCTAGGTTACTCAACCCAGCACACGGAAAGAGATACAACGCAAATGCACCAAATCTTTGGAAGAAGTTTACAACCAAAGATTCCAGCACAATGAGAGCATTGTTGTGGGACATGTTACAGGTGTCTCCTTTCCTCTCACCACTTAAGTCAAGACTCATTTCTGTGGAAAGCTGAGCCACTCTACAGTTCCTTGCACTGTCTGACAAGACAAGGAGGAGGTTATGCACAGCCATCAATACAGGCCATGACAGAGGCCGCGACATCTTTTGTTAGGAATCTTCTGCCTACCGCCACACACTTCTATCAGGCTTCGATTGCCAATTAAATCCCAGCCTGCGCTTTTCATACCATCAGTGTTGTATTATTCCTACTTCTTTCTCCCATTCGTTCTGTGTATCATATGCTGCCAAACTGTAACTACTTAAGACATATCAGCAATATAGTTATCTATAATTTAAATGTCTCCTGGAAACAATATCACAAGTGCTTGTGCTATGAAAGCACACTATTTCCTCTTTCACACCAACAGGCACAGACAAGACATAGGACTGAAAAAGTAATTACGTAAGTATAGGTAAGAAAAGTACATATAGGGGGAAAAAAATCTCATAGAAACAAAGTTGGAACACTCACATTTTATTGACCTTCCTTTATTTCCAGTTTCCATTGCAAGTAGTGCTTGTAATGATAATTTTTAATCATTCTTAGCAGCATGGAATTTTTACTGAACTACTGCAAAGAGCGGTTTTGGGTTTTTTTAAGTAGTCTTATGAAAAGAAGGTTTCTTTCCAAAAGCACTTTCTTCCCCAATAGCCAGTGGCTATCACATTTCAGCACAAGGCTTACCTGCTGAAGAGCAGTCTTTTGTGCAAGCAAGCACATCCCTCCCCAACAGCCTTTGTTCAGCTAACTGTAGACACCTCCAGACAAAATTACTAAGCAGCATCTACATGGGGCTGCTCTCTAAGAGTGTTCAGCTCCATTACAGCAGAATATTCCTGTTTCGCAACTAATAAGCCTGAACATTCCATCTATTATCTCCCACCTGCAAAGCCTAGGACATCTACAGCTAATTTAAAGGGGTTGGCTTTGTTCTGTAAAGCAGCACGTAGTTTAGGCTGCATGTGCATCATTTCTTCCTTGGCATCATCCAAAGAGCTGACACAGATCTGAGAAACTGGACTCACTGGATCCCTGACGCACACTCCAAAGCCGGGAGCTTTCAGGAGAAGGCTCTGCAGTGCTGGAGTCCATCTTCTCTCCCCCACCCAGTCCAAGAGAGGCCATTTCTTAAATCCAGTGCGGGCTCTTTCTCATTAAACCATCTGAGTTGGGAAGACATAATCTTGGTGCATTTGGAGAGTCTCTTCAGATTTTAGACATGGCGTTTTGGATTCGTTTTCACTTGTCATAAACTTTACAAAGCAACTTTGAATAAAAATAAAATATTTTTATTTATTTTCTTGCTGATATTTGGCATTTGTCATAAACCCACAAGCATGCTGGCAACTCCACCAGTAGCCCACTTTTGCTGTCCAGTGCTTTTACAAATAATTCTTAAAAGTATCCAGCAGTGGCAGGTATAAGAAAACTCAAGGCAGTGCCCTATGTTGTCACATCTGAAGCTACACCAAACGTTAATGTCAGTGCCAGGGAAAAAAGCCAATTATTTTATCCATCTTCCAGTTTAGTATTGGGCCTTTGCTGGAGGTCTACGTGACAAATTAAAGGTCAAAATCTGAGGCATGATCAAGGCAGGAGGCATTCACAGAGGTCTACAGGTTGCCTGAACTGCCCTTTGCTGCAAGAAAGGATGGAATCAGATGTCCTTAACCGACTCTTGTAAAGATTTTCAGTACTATATGGTTGGGTTTAACACCAATAAATCTGTTAGGATTTTGTTTGTCTGAAACCAATGTAGGAAACAGAGGGAAATGAGAACTGATTGACAGTGAAATATCATTCCAATAGAAGGATCAAAGCACTTAATTTTTCTACCCTCAGAAGTCAGCCGTTAACCTGGGAACACTGTTGCTATGTCAAAAAGGAGAAAGATGAAGATGAGCAAACTCCAGACCAGTGTGGCTGTTTTCCAAGCTGAAAATTAATACGTGCAACTGCAGCAACAAACACCACAGCCCACGCTCAAAAGTGCATAGTTGGCAGTGAACCACCTACAAAAGATGACTCCTCAGCTGGCATTAACCAGGTAACCAAAACCATCAGCGGCTGATATCACGGAGATCTAATAACCATTTCAGCTTTTTGCTCTGTCTCTTCTTTCAACAGAAATCCAGCCTCCATTACCCTAAATATGAGCACCTTGCGTTTATATGTCCGCTGTGTGTCATTCAGCCTGCCAGACTATCTGTTCATCCTAACCTTGGTAATACCCAGACACCCTGGAAAACACTTTGAAATGTGGCTTGCATTTACTGGCAGCAGGTTATGTGCCATTCCTATCTTCCAGGATAGCTAGTTTTTTTAGACCTACTCTAATTTCCTATTCTCTCCAAACTTTAGTACAGCATTTGTCAAGGCACCACACAGCAAATTACTGTTTGAACTGGAAGAGACAGGGATTTATAACGGAATGACAGGGGTGAGTAAGGAACTGAATAACAGGCATACAAACAGTGGGACACAGTGAAAAGCCCCAGCAGCAGGCTGTAGGAAGACTGCCAAACTGGCATCCACTGTAAGGCCAGATGCTGCCGGTTTTAACAGGACTCAGACTCAGTGTGTGACCTCTCCAGACCTTCTGGTTTCACAGCTCTCACAAGGGACTTTGGTAATAAGCATCTATTTAATAATAATTAAAAAAAAAATCCTGACCCAGTTATTTCACTAATCTTATTACTTGCAGGCAGCAGTCTCTTCCTTTCAGCACCTAGCCACGCCTGTAACAACAAAGCAGGATGGATTTAAGCAAGTGACACAATCTTCAGAAAGATATAGTCAAAATATGCATTTTGAATAACTCACAATCAGTATTTAAACCATACATATCCTTTAAGCACCCAGAGTAACAAAATGGAAGTGATTGTCAGTATCTTAAACATGTTAGAAACAACCAACAAAAAACCACAACTGTATTCAATACCACTATTTATGAGTTACCACTTGGCTTTTACTCAAACTCACACACCAGACTATCAGTAGTGTTTGTTAGCCAAGCCCATCAGCAACAGATCATGAGAAGGCAAACACAAAGCTACTGAGGAAGATGAGTATCTGTCAGATAAAAGACTCAAGTGGCAGCAGGTTAAAATTGCTACCGAAAATATTAGGCTGGAATGCCAAATCTTGCCATAGGGTTTACTACAATTCCTGGTTTGACAGCTGCCCTCCATTCCTAACCAAATTCACCTTAAAAGAATAAATAAATCACTAGATGCTCTCAGAAAAGGACAGCAGGTGGGACTGCAGCAAGGACAGGCAGAACTACAGGGCAACCATGAATCACCAGGGCAGCTCAAGACTGATGCCCATCCCGAAGCCTCCAGTCCTTCTCCCATCTTCAGAAACACTACACTTGTTAGTCCTTTGGAATGTAAAAGCAAAAATCCACCATCTACACAAGTGCTGTGCCTTCAGTGGATTCAACTTAACAAAATCACATGGCGACAAAGATGAAACCAGCTTTGATTGCTAGGAGTTACTGGAACCTTGGGTGCCAGTCCCTGCCAGCACAACAGGGGATAAATTCCTGTAAGCCTGCCTTACGACAGACAACTGAGGCCAAGAAATAAATCAAGTCTGGGTATTTCTTCATAAGACACTCACCACAAATTTTGTTTTGCTGAATGTGGAAAAAAAAAGTGTTAAGTGCAAACATCCAAATATTTAAAGTATAACAAGTGGGGAAGGAATGATGCCTCTGAGCCGTCCCAGGCACAATAAAGATATCCAAAATGGGAATTCTAACCCACAACCATTTATTGCTTCACTAATGCCAGCATCAGGAGAATTACATTTAAATCACCATGATTAATCAGCCACAGCAGATCCATCTTCACCCCCAGCGGATGCAGAGCCTCTGACGTTTTATTAACCTTTATCTGAGGAACAAATTGGTTTGTTGCATCCATTTATCTTGGGGAAATACTCCAACAATATTTAAAGGAAAACTGTCCTTTCACAGATCGCGGAAACTTCGATATATTTCAATAATAGCTAGTTTCATTTTTATTCCAAGTTTCACTTTCAGACTCCAAGAACTGCACATTCGCATTTTAAGCACCACGTGAAAGTGTTTACTTCCTTCACGCCTTGCTAGAAGCTTCCCAGCTGTAGCCCCAGCCCTTTCACATTAAAGATAGATGCTTCTAGGAAATTACAGCTTTGAAGAGGCTGTCTTGCATTTTGTTGTTTTAAACCACTGAACAGCTGACAACACTGAAAACCTTGAGCAGTTAAAATTAAAACTGAAAAGGTTAGGAATCCAACCTTTTTTTTTTTTTCTTCTTTTATATTTATGCAGTAAAGTAGATGAACATGTTCAGGCTTCCACCTGCAACCCTAAGAGGAAATGCTCACTTAAACTGAAAGCTGAGATCCTCTACAACCATGTTTCCTGGGACGGGCGCTTTCAACACCCACGTTGCGCTGATGTCAGACAGAGCTGACCTAGCTTTTTAGGCATTTAAACATCATCCCCACTGCAACAACAACTCCCCCAAACCAAACACCCTATTTTTACCGGGTGTCGGCAGTCCATCTCCGTGCTGCAAGGCCACTGGGTCTCAGAGAAGTGAAGGCAGATCCAGGGGAAGCAGTTTTTCAGGGCTGTGCAGCATTGAGCAAGGGGTGCCTGTCCCGGGAGCCGAGGCTCCCACCACGACTGTTTCATCCTCGTCATGCAGGTCACGGGAGGGCACCCCACTCGGCACCTCGCCCGTGTGCCTGCGAGATGCAGCCCAGGATGAGCACCCCTTGTGTTCAGAGGGGACAACTACAACAAAGGACATCCCAGACAACCAAGTGTTTACAGTCCAAGAGCAAACAGAAGAGACAATAGAGGCGGATGCGTGACGAGATGTTCCTGAATTCCTCCCACACTTCTAATTAAATAGCACTGCTCGCTAACAACCTCTTTTTTTCTGCTCTTTTAGAAGAGGAAGAAGAAATTTCTGAATACTAGCTGCATGCAGGACACAACCACAAATATTTAGATTTTTTTTAAAGTCTAAAAATGATTGAAACTCACAACTATTAAAAGTAAGAAAAGCTTCAAGCAGCTCCACAAGCAGCTCTTTCCCACTATATCCTTCATCAGTGGATAAAAATAGTCAAGAGCTTTGCTCTTGTGTTGTTGAGGCAACACCTTTTTTCTGCTTCCTGTAAATGCCTCTGTATCAATGCTGAAAAGTTACAAGCAGAGAAAAAAGTACAATCCAGCCCACTGAGATAACTAGATGTTTGCAGTTTGAACAAATAAAGCCAAATTACACCTAGCTTCTGGTTTTATACCTTATGCAGCACCTCAATTGTCCCAAACACCTCTCTGAAACAAAAAGATTAATTTAGTAATAGGAACTTTAGAGAAAAACACACCCGAGACTCAACATTTAAGCCAGCTATGTCTCGCTGCAAGTTAAGAGCTACCTAAAGCCATTCAGCCTTTGTGCCTGAATTTCCCTCCTTGTTTCAGTTTCAAGGTTTTTAGGGAAAGTCTCTTTGCCCTGAGTGCTAACAAGTGAACTATTATTATAGCTATTGCATTCAATTACAGAAGGTCATTGTGCTAGAGGTAGTTTCTTATGTAAAACTGTTCTCAGTTCAGCAGGGCAGGAGGGAGGGGGGAGCTGCATTTCACCAAAAACCGAACTGATAAGGAAAAAGAGACAATACTGTTTACTCAGCAGTGCGCTGTATGTCCTTTTGCCTTCGTTACTAAACAACTGAAAGTCGGTATTTTAAAATATGCTACAGTCAGATCTTGATTTTTTTATTTCTAAATTAGAAACTGCAAGCAGCACTCTGATATCATGCAATATCTATTTATTGTGGATTACAGATCCCAGCGGTGCTGGAAAGAGTCTAGAGTTAGATTCCCCTACGGACGTGCCTCCCAGACCAAAAAAAGGGTTTGCTCTCCCCGAGCCTAGGAACACATAGTTGGCACCTCCTCCAGCGGGGAGCAGCTGGGCAGTTGCTACCGTTTCTCATTCCACTCGACATTACCAGCTATTAAATTATCCCAAGTTTCTTGTTCAAGCTCAAACTCTCCCATAACAATTAAAAAGTCACCAAGCTGGGGGTGACAGCACATTGCCATTTTCCATTTGGTGATTTTGTCAGAGAGAAGATACGTATAAATGTCTTTAAAAAAATAAAAGAAACAGTTTAATGCTCAAAATACTGACTGCACAAGAAAACGGTTCCAAGTTTGGCATGTTTTTAAACCATGTAAACACAATTCCATATTAAGGACTGTGGAAAGTACCCTAAAATCCAACCAAACGAAAACCACACAGGAGCACAACACAAAAAGCCACCCTGCCGCAAAGCCTACAACACCACCGCCAGAGTTTGTTTCCCCGGCTCACAGTTTTACTCTTTCCTCTCTAATAAAAAGCGGCTCTTGCACTACTGTGCTCCCCAATCAAATGCCACAGGTGGGAAAGCACAGCTTGTATGGTTCTGTTTTGGAAAAGTCAGAAATCATTTCCTTGGGGAAGTAAATAAAAATGAAAGCAGTCAGCCACATCCTCCACCTGAGCAAGCAGCTCCCACCGTACTGAAGCTGGTTACCTGTCTGAGACCCAGGAGGAAAGGCATTCTGCAGGCTCATCCTCTGCACCAGAGCATGGGAAGGCAGGAATTTAAAGCCCCACAGTGACCATCTTCCTCATCTGCTGCGGGCAGCCTGCTCCTCCGATCCTATTTAAACCAGGGCTTCCTCGGCTGAGAATGCAAAGTAAACAGGGTCCTTGGACACTGCACGCAGTCGCTGGCTCCCCCTCCTCCTCCTCCCACTCCCTGTGACATATCTCAGACGCCGCTTAGCTGGGATGTTCGCAAGAGGGAAATGACATCAGGTCAGGCAGTTCTGAAAACAAAAAAAAACAAACCAAACCAAACCAAAACAAAACAAAAAAGCCTTGAACCATAAGAGAGCTGCTGGGTAACACCAGGCAGCCTGCTCCAAACAGGAGCTGCGTGCTGTCGGGCAGCGCTGCCTGTGCGGGACGTGGGCAGGGAGCCATGCAGCAGCAGAAGTTCTGTCCCTTCCCTGCTAACTGGGTGCTGCCAGTGGAGGGGCATCCATTAAAAACGTTGGCAAAAGCCATCAGCTCCTCACTGATGATTAAATCTCACTAAGCAAAAACAGACATTTAATCTATTTTTGAGGAGAAAGCTAAGTTTGATGCTGCTTACTGAACAGCTCTGGAGCCCTATGAGCAACCACCATGGCTTCTCCAAGTACCTCCAGACCCCAGGGACCTGAGTAAAGCCTGCAGAGGTCCAAAGCATTCCAGAATTCCCATGCCACCTTCTGCCTACAATCACAGCTCCATTTCTCCTGAGCACCTCTTGCAGCACTGTTCAATTCTCAGCCATTCCCAGTAAGAGTTGTCCCACTGGAGAAACAGCCACAACTCCTCCAGTTGCAGTAGGATCAGGATTGGGCCTCTCCAGCGTCAGACAGGTGATGGGAAGACATTTAATCCACCTCTCCCCAGGGAAAATGCAACTAGCCCTGACAGAAGGTTTCTCATGCTACTTGAGCTCATCTCACAATTTCATGCCAAGGGGCAATTAAGGCTTATAAACAAATTTATCATCTGGTGCCCAGGATGGCATGTCTTGTTTGTCCTCTCCCCAAGCAAGGAGTACGGCAAGTTCCACAGCAGTGCAGGAGATGACACTGCAGAAGGTAATCTAAATTTAACTCCCTTTTCTACCTCCACTTTGAAAAGTTCAGCAACCTCTTTTTTTCCTACTTCTCTTTAATCAGCAGCTGTCCTCGTCTGTCGGGGAGGACTGGGACACCACTGCCACTCCCACGTGCCCCAGCAGCAGCTCCACAGATATTTGACAGAGGGGCAACTCCCCTTGATTTTGGCGTCTCTGGCTTTTGGAGCTCAAACACTAAAATATTTGACGAGGGAGGGAATATACTTTTTTTCCATAGAGAGTTCACTGAATCCCTTTTTTAGTAGCAGTTTTAACAATAATTTTAGGACTTCAGAAGAGAAAGAGAGAAAAAACACATATAATTCTTATAAATGCTAATTTGCAACAGCAGAAAAAACCCAAAGATTAAAAAAAGGAAAGAAAAAAACCAACCCAGAAAAGAATCCCCGCGGACAGCCAGATAGCTTGCAGCAGTGTCAGAAAAAGACACTGATTTTCCACATGCCAAAACCTTTCAGTGACCACTGCTGCTGCCTTCTCCCAGCCCTGCCCAGGGTTGTTTCCCAAATGAAAACCCCACTGTGGGTGTCCTCTGCACAATTAGGCTGTGAGACTATACACAAGTATTACTTATTTTCACACCAACTTAAAGCCACCATATAAACCTGCTTTTTAAGGTAAGCACATCTCTGTTTTTCCTAAGAGAAAACGGGCACATAAGTAATTTCCTGGAGGATACAAAACATCAGCATTAACTAACATCAGCCAGACAAAGGGGTTTTCCAGCTTTTGTGCTCTCGGATCAAACAAACTCTCAACCTTTGCTTTTCCAATTCTATGGACAAACACCAGTGATATAAAAGGGCAGCTTTCTGTTTTAGTAATCTGTTCTGTGGCTTCATGGTGTACTTTGAAATATCCGATTTTGGCTGTTGCTATCCAGAGCCCTGGACTAGGCAGATCCCACGGCTGAGCCAATGCAGCAATTTCTAAATCCCTACTGTCAGAAGGAATCTAACTTTAACCACCCGCCTCTCCCCCAGCACGTACGCAAAGCATCATTCCAGAACTAAGACAAGTTGTGAAGGACTATCAAAGGCAGTAACTTGGTGGAAAAGCAAAAGCATCCTAATTTATGTGTTAATTTAGCAACCCCGGAAAGACTGAGACAAAAAGGTAGTCTGCAAGCAGGCACTAGCACACTGGACTGCAGCAGCAGCTGCAGCCACCCTCTGCCACAATCTCTGAGTGACAGCGGTCAGTAACATGCACCACAAACTGCTACAGGTAACTAGTAAAAGCTCTGGAGAGGTGGGGGGAAAGAAAAGCTAGATAAGTTATCTCATACCCTTATAATACCCTAATCAATACACTTAAGAGCCTTTTCAAAACACCTAGATTCTCCTAATTTTTGCAATTGCTTTGGATAGTCCAACTGGTATAATTTTAACTCCTTTTTTTTAAAGTTCGTAAATCCTTGCCCCAATGCTTTGTCTTGTAGCAACGAGTTTCATAGGCAGTCATTGTGAACAAATAATTCCTTTCATCAGGAGTGAATTCACCACCTTCTAATATGACTTTCATATTATTAGCAGGTGGGAACAGAAGTCCCCATCCATCTTCTCACCCATTCATTACTCTGTACCTGTTAGCTATCTTCTTATAAAAGATATCAATCTTCCCATCATCTTAATGTAAAATCTTTTCCCAAAGCCTTCAGCTGCTCATTGTCCATTTCCAAAACCTGTCTGATTTTCTATTGCTCTCCGTTTGGGGGAAACCAGAGCTGAAATAATACTTATTTTAATGAAAGCAAGAGCAGCTCTAAGGCAAGCGCAGCATGGGTTTCACTTCCTTTATACAAACCTAGAGTTTAACATCTGCAAAGGCCACCCATCTATGACACAAGAGTGTCTATATATGAGATATAATGAACAGAGCAAACACAAGTTTTTACAGTTTCTCTGCAGATTATTCTCTTGAGGGCTCTGAAAAGTCAGGGCTAATGTCAGGACAGATTATGGGGTCTACATTATTTCGGAAATTTGCTTGTTTAGGCACCACCAACCATCCTTTTTTGGCATGGCAGTGTGGATCCCACTACAGGATAACAGTGAGTATGTTTCTTTTGAAAAAGAGGCAATAAAGATCTCTAGGCTTTATCAGTTTGTAGTACTGCTCTCCTCAAGATGTCATCTGCCCCAAATACGATGTCAAGCAAAGGATGTTGCTTGACATCTTCACAAGCCCAACACACACTGTGCCTCGTGACCTCATCGAAGCAGATGATGGAAGTTGCTTGGGACATTTTAGAGTTGCTTTACACATTTGATGGGAGATGCTTGCAAGCAGGTTCAGTAACCCAGCAAGATGCAATATCCATTTTGATACCCCCTGAGGAGACAGCTTATCCTTTAGTTGATCCAGTTATGACAACACGACTGGAACAAGAATTGAAGTTGTGCAGCTCAAATCTGTCAGGCTTGAAGCACAAGGCTACTGTCAGTTGCTCCATTATTGGAGTAGGGAGAGGTTTTGAAGAGTAAATATTGGTGGTGTTTAATATCCCCTCAATTAAACTCTAATGCAGTGGTTCTGCCTAAATATATACAGGCTGACCATAAAGTTGGAACAGTTTTGTCTAATGACTCTTCCATTTGCCCCAGTGCACTCTGTTATTCTCATGTTGGTAACAGAAGCACCCCTGGAGCATCAGCTATCCATTTTCATTAGTCAGCCCACCTCCTTCCATGCTAGAACTGAGGCTACACAAGTCTGCAAGGCACTCAAAACAAAGCATGAGAGAAGCAGCCTGAATTAGGGTGACTTTATCTTTCCCCATCCTGGAAATGGCTCTGAGAATAAAGAAAAAAAGGAAAGAAACATACAGAAAGGCATAAAAGCAAACCTCTGTTTCTCTAGAATAAGACAACATCCAGGAACAACCAAGCTCTATCTGCCTTGACAGCAAACATTCTAAAGGGGCTTGTTCGCTAGCAAAACCAGCATGAGACATTGGGAGATCAACAGTGTTGGAACAGCAACGCAATACTAGATCCGCCTGGAAACCACTTCTCTCTGGCCACCTGCCAGCAAAATCTGACCACTTGATGCTGATTCCTGAAGAGTGAAGAACTACTTCCCCATCCTAATGGCACCATTACAAGAACACAATGACTTTCCACGTGCCCCAGGTTCAGGTAAGGTATAGCACTGGCACTGCCTACAAAGAACTTAACAAATTCCAGAGGACAAACAGGAACAGAAACAGTCTGATAGTTTCCCAGTAACTACAGGACCTAGAGTATCTGCTCTCCTGCTTAGGGGACATGTGGTCCAAACCAAACTTTTCAGACCCATTGTGTGTATTATTTAGGAGCAGGGTAAAGTGAGTCCCCTAATCTGTGGGCAGTTCAACTACAAAACAAGGACACTGAAGTCACTTCTATTTAATGTTTGTTACACTAAACTGATTTAATAATTGTTAGAGAGAGCAAAGAATAACTGCAGGAAAAGACACCCTACATGTTGGAACTGGCTTGTGAGCCAGGGCTGCAACCAGTCCGCTGGATCAATAAATTTTAATGTGCAACGAAGCACAAGGGCTTGCAGTGGTTAGAATGTGTCCTTGGGCAGGTCCCTCATCTCTGCAGCCTGTCACGGCTTCCGTCAGCTCAGCAGTTTAGAAATGCAAGAAACTTCTGCAGCTTACTAAATCAAGATGAGCAAACAGGTACAGTGCATTTGAACCTCACTTCTGTCACCTGTCTTTGTCTCTGAGTAACTAGTTAACCAGGGAGGGAGAGACTTCGCACTTCAAAATGTGCTTAGTGTTGCAGAGAGCCCCGATGGCAACAGCTCATGCTTGATTCCAAAAAAATCTTGATTCCAACTGAATCTTGAACAGCAATTGTCAGCCAAGGGGACAAGTGAAAATATGTGCCACATCCTCCACCTGAAAGCCATGTGTGAGCCCTGAACCAAAGGAGGAAGTGTTGCAGAAGAAGCCACTAACCATTCTGTCACCTGGTATTTCAGCAGGAGCCTGTCCTCCTCGTCCTCCTCTTAACTTTCCATATGTAGGTGAAGAAATACCAACAGTAATGCACTTCCCTTTGCACTTCTGTACAGCAAGCAATCCAATACAATACAGAAGCTGCTCTCTGTATTAAGCTATCATAAGAAGGGCACTCAAGAAAGGACAGGGACGAGACTAAGGGTGGACATGGAAGAGATATGCAAGGGGAGTCCTCTCTAACACGCATCTGACAGAGGAGACAAGACAGGCCACAACCACTCCTACCCACTCTGTTTAGCTGATGGGAGAGTGGTGGTGAAAAGTCCAGGCTCCTTCTCTGAGACCAAAATAGTTTTTTCTAAGTGTAGCTTGAAATTTCCAGCCCTCAGTGACATTGTTTCCCACTGCTTTTTCCCTAAGGAGGAGAAAATGATAGACACAGGTCCAGCATGCCCTTCTTCACAGCAGCAGAGTTGCGGCAAGCCAATGTAACTGTAATGCCAAAGACTAGTTGCATCACCCATTTAGTATGACCACTGTTTCCATACCCAGGCCTGCCATTCTAGCCCAGAGGTCTTAAAAAGTTTTAAAGTCCTTCAGCACTGAGGCAAAAGGGGACTAAAAATTGCCCTATTCAGAGGTGACACTAACTGCTTCAGCAGAGACAGGGTCAATTCCGTCCCTTTAGCATTCACAGGTTTTGGGCACCAATGTCAGGCTTCAGTTTTAGGCTGGAGTGGGTAATGGAAGTCACTGGAAAGACTACTCAGCTTTCTCTGAGCCTGCTGGGAGAGGGAGAAGGAGGAGGGACGAGAGGGTTCAGCTGTTAAACACGAGGCTGTCTCCAGGAGGGCTAGTGTGACCGGGGTGGTACAGGGACACTAGCCTGACTCCTTGCTTTTTGGCACTACAGCTCCTGTTTTCCTTGTGGCCGTGTATGCAAACAGAACCTTTGGTAACAGCTCAAGAGGAGACAATCTGCTCCAGACAGGGAAGAAGGCAGAGCCTGCAGACAGTAACAAGATCTCCCAAACGTGGAATCAAGATGGTAAGCATCTGTTCTAATTTTAGAGTCTTGCACCATTTCGGTACCAAAAATACAGCCGGTGTGTGTCCTTTGGTCACATCATCATAGCAGACAGCACTGTCCCAAAGCTGCTTACCAGCACAACCTTGATGGAGATCTTAGGTGCCCTACTCTTAGAAGTGCTATTTGTTTTCTCTCCAAATGACAGCAACTCACTATTTTTAGTGCTCATCTCATGTCTACTTGGCATTTCTCTTGGGCCTTACCCTTGTTTCACAGCATTTGTGCCAGCTCCCACGAAGCATTTTTTTGGTGCCAGAGGGGCTGATGCCAAGTCTGTCTGTCTTGATGCCAAAATGGCAGCTGGCTTTATTATTGAGACAGGATTTGCCAAAGCTAACAGCACTAGTTCTGGAGTGACTAGCATTGATTTTAAGGTGTTCTTCTTCCTAACTCTTCTGTTGCCTCTACATTTCATGGGATAATGCTGCTCCAAACAACCCTCTGGTGCCCTAGGAGAGGGTGTTTTTTCATCAGGATCTAAGGTAACAGGCAATTATATAGGAGGCCATCTTAACTTAAAAGTCCTCAAAGAGAAGAATACTTATATACACGGAGCAGTTATCTGGGATGCAGCACTGCCACTCCTCAGCCCAACTACAACAGAAAGAAGCCCCCCTGCAGATCAAACAGGACTTGATATCTCTCAGCCTGCAAATGCATTCAAAAAGCACCAACCCCAAAAAACAGAGAGCCCACTGAAGATAAGGGAGGATTACGTGACATTTCATCACCAAGATATATCTAAGACAGAAGCCTGGAGCAGAAGAAGAGGCTCAGGGATCAGCCAAATTGCATCACATTAGCGTGAGCAAGAAGACAAAACCCAAGAACAAGGTCACAGCCTTTTGCCCCTTTTGTACTCTTCTCAAGTGCCACTCTGCAAAATGCTACTGTTCAGATAAAATCCAGCCTCTCACATGAGGCACAGGCATGTTCACTGTGGGAAACACCCACAGAGATGTGAATAGATAGCATGTGTGATTGGTAATTGTGTACAGATGCATGTAATTTGAAGTTATGGTATTCCTGCAAGTTAGGAGGTATTTTGATGTTAACCTCTGCTACTTTTCTTATAAACCTAAAAAACACACTGTGTTCAGAAACGGCGGTTTCAAATTGGCATCCGATGGCCCAAAGATGCTCAGATCTTTCTTCAGGAATGGTCCAGTTAGTCAACCTGACAACAGGTATACAGTTGGCCAAAATGGCTTTCTCATCATGTAATACTTTACTGGGAGACGTGTTACACGTAAAGCCTGGTCAGATCTTTCTGAAGTTTGCTGGTCTTTTCCAAGCTGAAGTTTACATCTTGAACACATTTAGAAAAGCCCCCCAAATCCCAGCAGTCTTGTTTTCTTCATATCATTTTACAAGAGAGTCTTTTACTGAGTTCTAAGAATTAAGTTCCTGTTTCTAGCAGAGCACCACTCCTATATGGCCCGCACCCTTCTTGAGAGGAACAGTTTTTTTCTGGGAAATCCTTTAAGAAAACAAAGGGACATCAGCAGCTGCCTCTTTCCGAGCACCCTGCTGGATATTATGGTTCGATAATGCTACACAGCAGAGCAGTATCACACACGTTATGCTGAGGCAAAGAAACATCCTTAAACTGCCCTATATATATACAGCCTCAAGCACTTTCCTGCTATTATCCCTGGCCTTTATGCTCCAGGCCCTGCTGCAGCACCTACATCCCCATCAATAGGTAGGATCTGAGCTGCTCAGATGACTGGGTTTGCAGTAGAAAAACCACAAACAACCCATCTTCTTCCTCTTAGAAAATACACATGGATCACAATAGAGTACTCCCAAAATTAAGTCTGTCAATTAACCCAATGGGCTGTGCAGTACCTAGAGGTTTACAGGATTTCTGTTATCTAGGAGAAAAGTAAACTCATCTGAACTGCTACAGGTAGGCACAGGCTCGGAGTTTGTGGTTAGAGCCTGGCACAAACATGGCATGATCTGACTAGCAAAAAGACAAGACTTCTTTTCCAAAATTAAGAGCACTAAAGATCATGTATATGTATCTTCATACAACCCAAGTGAAGTAGTAACAGAAACCACGAAGTTTAACTATTAAGAAAGCTCAACACCACAAGCATTTAAAAAAATCACAGCACAACAGTATTAAAGACACCACTTTTTCTTAAGGAGTCAAAACTCTAAGAGAGCTATCAAATCTTAACCTCCATGGTTAAAACCTTTAAACATGCAACTTTAGGGAAAAAAACACTTCAGGAAACCTCATTTTACACACAAGTTTGTCTTTTCTAACTTGAATTACTGTGTTGCTTGACCTCTCCAAGTACTTGGAAGAAAAAAAACATGAACTCGTCTCTATTTTGAAATGATAAGCAAACAAAAATAAGGAATAAACAAACTAGCATAACGCATGGTTGAACGCAGTTTCAAGTTAGTTTACCCATGCCTGTGGAACAGCAGGCAATGCCACGACCTTAAAGCCTAATCTCTCCCCTGTTGTAGTACTGTTTCTGCTTTGGCCCACATCTTTACCAGGAAGACAAGAAAAGCTCCCCAAAAGGCCACACACTTTGTTGCTCTGCCAGCTGGAGAGGAGAGCTTTTGGGATTGCCTCAAACAGGAGAGCCCTCAGAAAGCATGTTCTACATGAAGCAGAGAGCTCACAGATGTAGGTTTCCAGGTACAAATAAAGTTGGTTCAGTCCAAGCATACTGGGCAAGAAATTCAATGCCTGCCATCACCAGCTCTCCATCCTGCTGCATTTTGTCTCTCTGCAGCTATTTTCCCTAACTGTAAAATGGGGAGAGTGACAGAAAGCTGTTTGAGGTATTACAACTCTAAATACAGCTAACTTATTCTTTCTGTGCCTAGCAGAACTGCCTCCAGTTACCCAAATGTTTCCTATTGGGCTCAGCAAATCTGGAGGCTGCCCCTGGGACAGCCAGCAGTTATGTAAGGAACAGGCGGCTGGGAGGAAGCGATGTCCAAGTGTCGTGTTTCACCACCAGCCGTGACATTACGCAGTTTGCGCTTTCCTTAAGCATTACAAGCACTGGTGGCACCTAGAATCACAGCCAATTTCTAAATTTCAGCGACATACCTGTTTTGCCATTCCAAGGGCAGATACCTTCCACACCATGCTGTCTTGCTCCTGTACCTCCCTGGTATCTGTAGGATTTCTCCCTTAGGTATATGGGCAACGTATGCTCCCCTCGTGTGCACGAGCATGCTTTATTTCATATAGTTCATATAGTTCAATGCCCAATCATTAAAAACTCATTTCAGCTTTTCTTGGGAAGAAACACTGTTCACCATAACCTGCCTTTATGAGTATTTTATTATCCGAACTGTTACAATTTCCATTAGCGCTTGTTATTCCACTAGCAGATAAATCAAACACTCTCCTGGCTGTAGCACGGCTGAAAGAGGACGGGGTGACCCCACACTGCTTTACCTCTTCCACACATTTCTCTGCAGCAAGGTTGCAGGCTGTGGAAAGGAGAGGTGGCTAAGCACTTGCTCTCTCCTTACTGAAGTCTGGCTTCCAGGCATGCATCTGCTCTAGATCATGATACCAGCAGCCTCTTACTCCTGCAACCATTGTTTTCTCTTAAATTCTCCCATAGCATAAACCAATAATAGTCCATATGCATCTGTCTAAAAAAAAAAAAAAATTTAAAAAAATCAA